>JBAMBP010002698.1:0-144380 GCA_037044515.1 Phortica magna
GACGAGGGGTGTAAATTACACCGTGTAAATTCTCTGCCATCATAACATTGTTCGAACAGGTGCACTGTTGATACCACAGTGAATGTTGGTAACAGCTTTAAGCGCTACAGCGCACTTGTAACAGCCGTTAACAACTTTTGCTTGCATTCGTTTAACAGTTGACAAGAAGTATTGCAGGCAGAAGAGCTTAACTAAATTGAGCAGAAAATGAACAGTGATTATGCTCCCAAGAGCATCTTCATTGATGCTGCTGGAGAGACAAAAATAGAGCGAAAGAGAGCGTGTTAGCGTCAACAAGCGGCTTCTGGGTGTTTGTGTGTGTGTGTGCATGTGTGTTGATGTTGACGGTCGGCGCTTTTGGCAGTAAAAATAACAAGAAATGTGTTATGTTTCAAGAGAGCTGCATTAAACTTAAGATACTTGATAATGGACAGTTAGAAAAACGTAATTATTTGAGTAGTGAAATAATTTATGTGGCAAGTGTTACAAGTAAACATATGACGGTTTTGCTAAAATCTTAACAATATGAGTATATTTTGTTAGTGCGTTGTTTTTTAAGTTTATTTTTTTAACGCTTTTTGAAATGAAGCTGGTTTGATTTCCTTTGTATGTCTTTCCAACTTACTCGAGTCAATGACAAAACCCGGAAAACTGAAGAAAATCTCAGTCTGCGGCATATGACATTGTCACATCAATCATGAGAATAACAAGAAAAATTATGAAGGCAGTAAATCGCATAGAAAGAAGCTGCTCAAAGGCAGCTGCTGCGATATGACTGACTGAGCTTTTTTAACGGGACAGCTGGACGACGCAACGTCGTGTGGTTGAAGGCGACGCGTTGGCGACAATGTCAGAAATGTAATAATTCTTTGTGTATTTAAAAAGGCAAAAAAAAGATGGAAATAATAAGAATGAAAATGAAAATAAAAAGCAAACAAAATAATATGTAAATAAATAACTAAAAATGCAAAAAAGCAGACAAGTAAGAAAACATAAAGGAAAAACACATGAAAAGGTTGTCAACAAGATTTATAGTCTTCTTTTTTTCTGGAAGGGCGTTTGGGCGACACAAACAATATTTAATGAGCAAAGCTCGTTATTCTACGCCTTTGTGCGCTAAGGATATGTAAATTTTTTATATTTTAACTACAAAATCGGCAGCAGTTTTCACTAAAACGCTCGAATTCAAATTTGGCTCAAAACCAAAAAAATATTACACATAAAACTAACTGTGTTATTTTATGTCTTTATTTTTATTTATCTTAATTTTGTGTGTTTTTGATCCCAAACTAATTTCAAACGTTTAATTTATACCATTTTTGTTTTACTTTTATTACTTAAATCTCTTTAAACGTTCTTGATTTCATTTTTCAGTTGATTGCCAATTTTTCAAAGTCCTGCAACAAATGTCAGACGATATTATGCTCTCTCTTACGCTGCCATCTCTCCCTCTATCTCTCACTCTATGTGTGATATTTGTCCTTACTCTACCAAAAACTGTGCACAATGTGAGAAGTTAACAATTTTTCTCAATGGCGGCCACAAGGGAATCTTTTATTCGCTTCCACCGTGCCTCGCTCGGCCCTTGTCATGTGGTCACGCAAGTGATTTAGTATTTGCGACTTGTTTCTGTCGTCCGAGCAATCAGCAACATGATTTATTATCAACTCAAATGGTCGCAGCAATCAATGCACTTCAAGTTCCACGAATTGAGTGTTATTTGTCAGCGCGTCTGTGCCGCCATTATTTGTCTGCCTTCGCATTGTCGTCCGCAGCAGCGGCAGCAGCAACGAATTTAATTAAAAACCACGTTTCGAAGATGTTGTCCAAAGTTGTCATTGGCAAACGTGTCGTATGCGTGTCGAGGAAAAGTTGCAAGTGTCGGTATTGCGCTGCTTTCAATTTGCATACATCGCCGCAGGACTAAAGCAATTTTAAGTCGTTTAACATGCTGCCATTTTCGTCATACAATGTCTCTGCTTCGCTGCCCTTCACTTCGCTGCTTTTATATTGTTCTGCTTGTTGTTTTTTTTTTTGTGTTTTTTT
The DNA here is from genome assembly GCA_037044515.1 of Phortica magna. NCBI lineage: Eukaryota > Metazoa > Arthropoda > Insecta > Diptera > Drosophilidae > Phortica > Phortica magna. The sequence continues at coordinate 2,047 of JBAMBP010002698.1, forward strand.
TGAGTTCTTCTTTGTGGCATTGTCCTGCATAACTTCACATTTAACTGCGCTACTTTCGCCTCACGTTAGGTTTTAAAACGACTTCTGTTCAACTGCCGACTGAGTCAGGCCGTGTATTGATTTTTGGCTTCCGTGCCGTTTATAGATTGGTCGCTTGCCCTTTTGTCTAACGTCCGTCGCACCGTCGTCCTTACAAACTGCTGCCTTTGTCGGTTGACTGGCGTAATCCTTTGAGTACGATTCAATATCGAGCATCATGTATGAGTATAGTTCAGTTCTGTTCTGTTCTGCTCGGTGCCATTCCCAGCAGAGGATACACTTTAGTTCAAGTGTATGTATGTGCGCTCAAATATCCTGATTGCCATGGCGTATGGCGTTGATCTGTTCGTTAGTGTGAGTGCGTGTGCTGTGTAGACTTAAGTGTGCGTGTGTGTGTGCGTTGTGTGCTTTGCGCATTATCCTCTTAAGAATAATGCACTGAAATTACAATTTTCGTAAATGGCATGGAAAACGATTGCGACGCGTTTTGACGCAACGCAACGCAACGCAATCAGCAACGACGATGGCAACTCTGACGGCAACTCAACTCAACTAAACGCAATAAATATTTATTTTATTTCCTGCAATTTTATTGCTAACGTGTTGTTTTTGTTTCCGATTGGTGGCACATGTGCTGGCCCGCCTTGCCGTTGTGGCCTTGGCACACTTAACGATGCCATTTAATCGTTGGGAATTTTTTAGTAAATCGATTTCTGGCCATAATACATTAATAACGCTTAGATTTCGGTTGTAATAATACCACCAATGCGGCGAAGCACTTAAGTCAATTGCTTTTTTGTTTGCAATGTAAGGAATAATTCAATTCCTGATCTTATGCTTATTCTTTTCTTTTCACTCGGGACCTAACCTCAAACTTATTAATGCGGCTTCGGTTGCAACTCAGCTATGCGACTTCAGGCAACTCTATTAGTCACTGTTAAGTATAAATGTAAATTGGACCTTAACATCATATTCATTGCAGCTTCTGTTGCCTCTATAAATTGTAATGCCTTATGTTACCTTAAAGTACAACATAACATAAGAGATTACAATTGCTAGAAACGTTGGAATTGAAATGCAAATTGCCAGGCATGGGCACACTATTTACATAATCTATTACACGCACGCTTAACATATTTTAGGTAGAGTAGCTGGCAACGGGAGCTTGTTTGGCTTATTTTGATAATGAATATGATTTTGCATGAAAATGCATTAAAAGTTTCAATTAATAACTGAAAATCACATCATTATTGAAAACAAAACTAAAATAAACACAAATAATTTGCATTTTGTGCATTATTACTATAAGCAAACAACAACAACAACGGCAGCGGCCTAAAATATGTTAACACCATTATTATAATGATAAATAATCGTCGCTAAAATGTCAGCATTAAATTTGCCGAGTGCGCTAAATTTACATGCTAAGGGCAAATCTGCCATGTGTGTGTGTGTGTGTGTGTGACTGAAATGGCGATACAAACGCGTCGTTTGCACAGTCAATAATCGATCGATACGATAAAACAATAAAAGCTCATGAAACTTTTGTTGTATTTGTATCGAAGTTTCACTCTATGATTTTGCTATGCTATAAAAAATCAAGTAGAAATCGCTTTAAATATAAGCAAACGCAAACGCAAAATCAAAATCAATGGCCTCACCTTTCCGTCAAATTAGTTTAAATCCCGGTCGGCTCACTAACGGCATGTCTGTCCGTCTGCCCGTCTGCCCGTCTGGCTGCCTTCAGCACAGCGTTGTCATCGTCGTCTGCAACATGGCTGACAGCTGCCAGTGAAATCGCAAAATCTTCAAAATCACCCCAGGGATCAACGGGGCTTAACTGCGATTCAGAGGCAGGTAAAAATAACGCAAGCGCGAGAAAAATGACTTTGGCTGTCGTTGGCTCAATAAACAACGCAACTCAAAATAAAACAAAACAAAAAACAAAACAGTATAAGTGTAACAAGGCAAACAACACACGAACAGCCAAGAATATTTGACGCCTTGCGCTTTTAGTAATAAAAATAAATTACAAACGAAATCTGTGATAAATCACAATAATGACAGGTTTTCATCAACTTTTTGGTTGGTTAAAGTGTAAGTTCAGCCGCATGAACATGGCGTATGCGTGATTTTATTTTGATGAAGTTGATGACGCATTAAGCAAAGACCAAAAAGGAGCATTAAGCATGATGAAATCGTGTGTATACATGTGTGTGTGTGAGACGTTAACTTTGTTGTTAATGCATACTTAACATAGAAATTTATTAGCCAAAGTCGACATGAAAGCTCAATTTCCAACACTGGTCGTCGCTGCTAAAGAAATATGTTGTTTGCTTTTCAAGAAAGGCTGTTAAGCAGCTCACAAATATAGTGACACACACACAAGCGCACACAAATACTTTCACAAAGCACTCACACGTACTTACATGCATACAACAATGATAACAAGTAAATCGCTTAACAAGCATTTCACACTACGCCCACACACACTTCGAGCATTCGCTCTCTCTCACTGTCTCTATCTCTTTCCCTCTATTTTTCTATTTCTGTTTTTTTTTCTGACTTCCTCATGTCTTTGTAGCCCTCGCCAGCGTCAACGCCAACGCCAACACCATCATCATCAACGTCATCGACGACTTTGCCGTTGTCGTTGTCGTTTGTGTCATTATCCTCATCGACATCCTTGTCATTACGACAAAACATGAAAAACACTTGTCATTAACACAAACACACTCATACACACACACACATAAATATATACTTACATGCATACACGAGCAGCAGTAGCAGAAAGCCAACGCAGAGGCAGAAAAAGAACTTGTAACACCTTTTTCGCTGTTGTTGTTGTTGTTGTTGCTGCTGTTAATGTTGTTGCTGTTGTTGTTGCTGTTGCTGCTGCTACCACTTCGGCGCCATCATCAAGTGTTGCTCATTTTGTTGGTTTTATTTTGCCTTTCCTTTGCTTTTCTATACTTACTAATTTTCTTTTCTTCTTTTTTGTTGTTGTTCTTCGTTTCTGCTTGTTTTGTTCTTGCGTTCAGTGTTGCCCCTTTGCTTTACCTTACCACTTAGTCATCACCTATTCTTTAGTTAAGGTAAACATACACTTTGTGTGTTTGTAACTCTCAAGTATTTTGCTCAATATCTTTTCTTGCTTTCTATTTTCGCTTTATACGCCTTCTTGTTTCTTTTTTTCCTTCTTTTTTGCGTGCTTTAGCTTCTTAAGCATATTTTTCCGCTTTTCTCTCTTTTTTTTGCTATGCTTTTTTCTGCTTCTGCCAAGTGGAACATTTTGCGCACAATGCGCGCTTAATTGTCCTTATTTGGGCATGACTGTCTCAGTGTGTGTGTGCGTTTGTGTGTGTGTGATGGTGAGTGTGTGCAAAGTAGTTGGCATTAACGAGCATTTGTGCTAAATTGTGCCTTCAAGCGAATGTTGAGAACTTGCTGAAGGGGTAACGATACAACTTGATGAACTCGTTAACTTATTGAGCGGCAATATGAGCCACTAAGTCAAATGATGCCAAATCAATGTGATGGCTTTTGTGCTTTTTTGTACACTTGTTGTGCTTGCTGTTGTAATTGCACAACTCTTGCGCGACAATAAACAATACTTTGTTCAAAATAAATGCAACAAAACCAATAAAGCCAAAGCAGACAACTTAATTCCTTACCTTAAGTCTCCTCATTGTGTTTATCTCAATAGAAATCTTTGTCGCGGTTGACATTTTCGATGATTTAAATCAATTTCTTAACGAGAAGAGCTCTAAGCCAAAGGAGCACGTTGAGTTGGCTTAAAGTGAACTTCAGCTAAGACAAACAGCAAACGCTGAAGTATAGACGAACGACTGAGGGTGAAGGCAACGCGCCAAGGGGAACGGCAACGCAAGGAAAACTCATTTAAAATGCAAATTTGAAATGTTCTAATTGAAATGCTTTGTTGTTTGCGCTTCTTCTTACACTACTGTTGCTGCTGTTACCGCTGTTACCGCTTCTTCTTCCTCTACCACCACTGCTACCACAACGCTGTGTACTTTGTTAGCGTTATCGCCAACAAGCAATCGCTTACACAAATTCCGATGTTGAGTGCGGGGATAAAGAAAGGATTAACTCGTATGACAGGAGTTGAGCAAATTGATTTCCGCAGACATTAAATAAGCTTTTCGGGCGCTGTAAGGGCGCTGTGAGGGCGCTGTGTGTGCACTGTTAATCACTTGCACTGTTAATCACTTGCGCTGTTATTTAAAGCGCATTGATTAACACTGTAAAGTGTGTGTTTAAACGTAGTGAACTTTGATTTGGCAGTTGTGTGCGCAATCAAGGCTCAATCGACTCCATGGCCAACATTCGAACTTTGCATTGACCGCTGAGATCGCCGCATTTGTGTCCTTCTCGCATGCACACTTGAGCGCAGGCAATGCTCAAACGCTATATGCTTTGGCAGCCGTTGGCCGAATAGAAAGTGAGCGTGCCTTAATTGGCTTGCCATGAAGCCGATTCCCGGCCGAAACTTGTTGTCCCTCAGTGCGTAATAAATGGCACAACGCCTACCATAATTGGTCGTTGTCATCGTTTGCTTTGCGCTTCGGGTCCAAGTCAGCGGGCAGCGGAACCGGTTTGCAGCTGCAATATGCATGCAACATGATCGCGGCGGTGCTTCACCAACAGACTGTCTGTCTGTCTGTCCGTTTGTCTCTTCTACTTGTTGGTTGACTTGCATTGTTGCATGCTTCATTCACTCACTCAGTCAGTCACTCACTCAAGAACCAGGTCAAGGTTAAGCGTGCCGCCTCGCGGCTCTTTATTTCGATTTTGTTTTAGTTGCTTTGTCCGTCCGTCGTTGCCGTTGCAAATACGAAGTTTAAAGTCAAGTTTGAGCTCAAACATGTTCGATTGAAGTTGCCTTTTAACGAGACACACACACACACACATATATATATATATATAAACATGCACTCACACCGGCGCACACTGAGATTGACTAAAGCGTAAGAAGAAGACAAATTACAACACAGACGTTTTCAAAGTCAATACTATTTTTGTAATTGGCACAAAAACGCGACCATGATTTGTTACAACAACAATAGCAACAACAACAACATCGACGACATACAAATTAATAGCTTTAAATGACTGGCGGACGGACGGACAGACTATTAGCTGATTGCCCGCATCTGGCGGCTGCCATGGTAAACGAGCCAATCAACAGTCAGCCACACACACACACACACACACACACACACACACACACACACACACACACACACACACATAGAAAAGCGCTAATGCTTACACGCATATGAATGCTCCCTCGTCAACCCCCCCTGCTGCCTAGCAGTTGGCAACATCAAGTGCAACTGCATTTTCTTACAATGGCAGGCAACGTCAGCGCGCAAACATTCGGCATTTGTTGTTGTTGTTGTTGTTGTTGTTGTTGCTGCTGTATTCATTTATTCATCTATTTTTACGGCTCTGAGTTATTTGAGCGTTTTGCATGATTTTTACATGTTTTAATTTATGCAAACAACAAATTTAACGTAAAAGTTCTCAAAGAACAACAAAAACGCAGACAATCTTTTGCTTCATCATATAAATCGCACAACAACAACAACAAGACAAACGAGTGTTAAAAACAAGAGTCAAGGCGTTGACAGACTGAAGTTCAAGTTAACTTTTTTACACAAATGCAAAAAGCAAAACAAAAAATGAGTTACTCAAAAAAAAAAATAACAACAAAAGCGACAAAAACCAAACAAATTTTGTTAATTGTTTCATCAAAAAAAAATATATGAAAAAACACTTTTGCATTATCGCTCGGCATCTTCTTGCAATGACTTGTTTATTGCCGTCTGTCTGTCTGTCCGTCCGACTATCACTTAGTCAGCTTTGTTCATATTATTTTCGTATCGCACGAATCATATAATTAAATGCAACAAACACTTTAAGCAATAATGTTATTAAAGTACGTAAGTGAGCGTAATTTGGGCGTTCGTATTTTGACGGTGACTTCGACAGCGACTTTGTTGTCAGTCTAATTAAAGGTATCTGCAAACAAAAGTGATGCCTTTTGTTTAACGCTGACTTCTGATTGCTGTCCTGACTTTTATTATTACTCATAATTAGCTTATGACAGCCAGTCAGCGAAGCAGTCAAGCCGAGAACCGACCTGCATGTCATGCACGAGTTGCAGATTAATTAACAAAAGCAACAAATTCTGAACCGAAAAACAAAAACTCAAAATCAGAAAGGGAGCTATTTTCGGCTTGGTCGAAACTTCAATACGCTTGCCAACGTTTTGCCAATTATTCTTATTGGAAACTAATTTTCTGATCGATTTTCCAATAAGCATTGCATACGTAGCCACGCCCATTTTGTAATTCGTCGTAAAGAAAGCAATGCAGGCATACTTCAATACATTTGGCAATCTTCTATTTCGTCTTCTAATATAGATATGCCATTTTAAGTTATTCGCTATATGGGCGGTGCCACGCCCTTATGTCGGACTATTATAATATAGTCAAGCATTATTAAAAACACTTACTAGTAAAGTTTGGTTTGTTTATATTTAAGCACAAAAAAGTTTCTCTAATAAAAACCTTATTTTTGACCTATTGTTCCAATGGCAGCTGTATGCTATAGTAGCGCGATCTTGACCATTCTTGCAATATATTTTCGTTTATATTAGAGAAGTTTTTGTGCAAAATATTGAGTCGATAACTCCAAAAACACAACATTTTTCAAGCAACAATCTCATTTTTGACAGATCATTCCTATGACAGCTATATGCTATAGTGGTTCGATCAGGCTGGTTCTGAGTTATACCATGCTTGGACATAATTGAAGAATTTCTGCGTTTAGATTTTTCCGAAATGTTTAGAAATCAAACGGACAGACGGACATGTTTTTTTGAACTTTATAAGATATATACTTTATGGCGATACAAACTTCCTGACATAGTTAATATACTCAGGCGTATGAATAACAGAAACAACAAATTACTCATGCAATTGCTACCGCAACAGATAAATGCTTTTTGATGTTAACAGAGAGGAAGTTGTTCTGTGTATAATTTTTGGTAATTTACTCAAAGTGTTGCGCTTTCAATCAGAACCGCACCGCAGCTCAGTTCAACACGGCTTGGCTAATGTGTTTGCTGTTGTTGTTGTTGCTGTTGTTGTTGCCACTTTGCCGGCATTATTTGTCATATTTTATTATAAGTACTATTTTAAGTTGCTGGCAAATATGACTCATGCGTTAAGTAATGCACACTGAATCATTTGCTGTGACACTGCAAGAGTTTATCTCAGTTGAGCTTAGGCATGAGCATGAGCGCAAAGTTCGACAGCACTTTGACACTTTTGCTTAAGCATAAAATTTCTTTAGAAATACCAAAGATGAGTTTATCATCGCTGAAAGGAAATGTGTTAATCATTGGCAAAAATAAGCAAAAGCATTTAATCTTCTTGCGTGCACACATGAATTTTTTTTGATTATTTTTATTAGTATTTTTTTTTTTGTAGACTTCATCGTCATTTTCATTACGTTCAATTGAACGTATTTTTGTCCCAGTTACGTTTTCATAAATGACCAAAGCATGGGCACAAACACAACGACATCTGCAATTCTTATATAACATAAGCGTCGACTGATCTTGTCTGCTTTCAATTGAGTAATTGTCATTACGCTTAAGACGAAGAAAAAGCACACACACACACTCACACACACTGTGCATAGATACTTTTTTGTATCTGCAAAGCAGCACAGCACAACAAACAAACAAAGAACAGCATTCTTCTTCAGGCAAAAAATAATAATAATAAAAAAGTACAAGAAACAAAAAAAAAAAAAAAAAGAATCTAAGAAAACTGCGCAATACTCAAGTAGCTAGAAACACAGACAACAGAACTACGCTGAAGAATGCGAGCGTGCGATTGAACGAGCGTTGCTCATGGAGCTTCAAAGATCGTTTCGGTTGTTGGGCGGTGGAGGGTTGCAGGAGGTTGGGCGGCGTGGCAGGCACGGTTATGGTAAAAGTAGCATTCAAGTCGTTGCGACTGCGACGATGTTCTTGCTGATTAGGGCATTGCAAGTCTGTGTGTGTGCGTGTCTGTGTGTGTGTGTGTGTGTGCGATGATTTCATAACTTTTGCAGATTGTGCTAATTTCATTTGGCTGTTTGCCACGGTTCACTTGCTCGCCGTTCACTTCACTTGTTTATGTTTATGTCTTTAGGCAATATTGTCTGATGTGCAATTTTACTTTTCTCTATTTTTTTGTTTTTGCTTTTTGCAATTATGCAATGCATTCTGACCTCTTTTGAGGAGCTTTTGTTTAATAGACTTCTGCATAAAACATTTGCATATTTGCCATCATCACTGAAGTACAGTCAGAATGTTGTATATTTGAGTTACTTTTGCATAGTTTATAATTCAAATGTTGTTGTCTTTGAATGAGCTGAGAAGTGATATACTTCGGTTTAACAAAATGCATTCGATGATGGCAAATACAGTGAAAACTCGCATGGGAGTAGGCGCGACGTCACTTTTTATACACTTGCAAGAGCATATAGGAAAGAAACATTTTTATAAAGTATATCTATTCTTGATCAGTGCGTTGATATGAGATCATATAATTCGTGTGCCTGTCAATCTGAAAACTCCTTAAAGATAACAATACAAATTAAGCCCAAAAATTCTTTGTGTGTCCAGGCATTGAATATCTCCCATATACATATATTCATGACACCACTAAAGCATATTTCTGTCCTTGAAACGATTGGCTAAAAATGAGGATTTTGCTTGAAAAATTATTTATTTTTCAAGTTACCAACGCAACAAGGACTTCTTCCACGTCAATTCAGATATTGTTGGAGATTGGATAAGATCCTGCGACTATTGCAAAAAGGTCCTATCGAAGGGATCGATCAAAAATAAGGATTTTGTTAAAAATAAATTTTTGTTCCTGAAAATGAACAGACAAAACTTACGTGTTTTAATTAATAGAACATAAGGGCATGCCCCCACCCCCATATAGAAAAAAACTTAGGTACGGGATTTCTTGTGTATATATCTGATAAAAATCACAGGAAGAAGTGATTTCCAGTAAGAATAATTGGATCGCTGAAAATAGCTTCTTTTCTGGTTTCTGTGCGCTTCTGACAGAGGTCCGATTATGACAGTTTTTACTGTAAACCAAACGAGCATAAAACAGCATATAATTATTTAAACATTTGCAAAAAGCAAAAGCGACACTAATAAGAACAAGAAAAAGATCAAGCAATGCAAGTTTAAGCACAACAACTACAACAAACAAAGCAACAAACATGTCTTCGAACAAGATCATCAACAGACAATGTCCATCGACTCGATCATCATCATCATCATCAGTGAGGCATAGCAAACAATTCGTGTGATCTGACCTTGCAGTAATTTCAAACTAAGCAAGAGAGACATACAGACAGAGAGAGGGAAAGGAACATTGGGAAAGGGAGTGAGAGAGTAAGAGGAAAAGACAAAGCACTTGTGTCGCTACAACAAAAGCAAAGGCGCATTTACTTTGTTGCTTTTGCTTTTGTTTTTGTTTCTGTTTTTACTTTTTTTTTTTAATATTTCCTCCTCAAACTTTGTACGTGTGTCTTTCATAAAAGTTTATGACATTTAAACATGAATTCATTATTAAGTAACATTTGTAGTTGTAATTTATATTTGTATTTTGTGTTTTTGTTGCTTTGTTTGCTTTGTAATTAAATGAAGCAATTCGATTTGTACAACTTTTGCTTTTCATTTCGACTCGCACGTCATTAGCAGTTTGCCTATGTGGGCACTGAACACGTCTTTGATTAATCATACGCCACGTATTACGCAATTCTGTCTAAGCAACTACAACAACAGCAACAAAATTAATATATTATTATTATTAGTATTATTGTATAATACATGTAGTAATAACAAAGTCCAAAATGTATTTCAGATGCAATTAAGTATGTTTTCAGATACATTTATGACTAACTTATGATTACTGTTCTTGTCATTAACCATTTCCTTGTGAGGCTTTAATAAATAGAGTGCTAATCATGACCGTCAAAGTTGTCGTTCGTTGTGTAATGAAAAAAAACAATTTTCAAGGCCATTGACACAATTCATGCATGTGTGTGTGTGTGTGTCTGTGTGTAAGTGCAAACGCCTCTCTTTCTATTAAACGCTTCAAGTGCATTAAGCAAAGCGTTTTACATCGCTCATCTTTGAAAATTTTTAGCAAAAAGTTGCGAGCATTTACAAGCTACCGCACTACCACCACCTCCCCTCAGGGCAGATCATCACGCGCCGAACAGCGCGTTATCAACGCTGCGCCGCCTGCGAGTCGAGTCGAGTCGCATCAAGTCGCAAAGTGTAAATGCTTAGAATGCTCAACAAAGCCATTGTGGAAACAAAATGAGATGCAAAACAAAGACGAAATATTTTATATGCAAGTCGAAACGAGTAAACGTACGAAAAATAAATAATACAGCAACAAAAATCAAAAGCAAAAGCAAAAGCAAATACAATAACAAAAACCATAAAAACTTAGCACGCCAAAAGAATGTAAAATGTTAGAAGAGATGAGCTGAGCTGTGAAGCGTCGAGCACGAATGCAAAGGGGGTCGTTGCGCAGCGCCGTTGTCAAGGGGTTAAGTGCAGCTTGTGTGTGTGCTTATGTGTGTGTGTGTGTGTTTGACATGTACGCGTGTAAATTTTGCTAAATAATTTTGTAAATATTTTTGTGATTTTTTCTTCTTCAAAGTTTGCCGTTTATTTTTTTTTCACTACTCGCAAATTTATTGTTTTCCCTTTGAGGCACAGGAGTTGTTGTTGTGTGAAGTGCTGCCCCTCTATTTTTTTTTTGTGTGCAAATGCCAAAGCACATAAATGCGTAATAAAATTTCATTTATTACAAGCCATGAGTGCCAAAGTTCAACGTCTAATGTTGCATTAAGTTAAGTTCGCTTTGTTCATTTGCTTAGAAAGTATTTGTGACTTTCCTCGACATTCAAGCTCTGTAATTTGTAATTTCTTCTTACATTCGTCTCAACGTCGTTATTGTAATCAGCAGCATGTCTCTGCCGTCGGCTTCTATCGCTCTGCTGTGACATCTCTTTTCCAACTTTGTCTCATCCATCTTCGCTAAATCATTCGCAAAGTAGCTAAACGGAATTGAATTGAACTCGTATCAACCGAAATTGTCAGACAAAGCAAGAATTTAACGCTGCATTGAAAAATGTTCACTGATTTGGAAAATCTTACAGCCAAAGTTTTTTTCTCTTCGTATACTTTCGCACTTTGACAGCATCGAAACCAAAAACAAAAACAAAACACAAACAAAATTAATAGCAAAGTTTCTAAAACATAAAAATAAAAAGCGAAACAAACAAAACCGTTTAAGTTGGAAGTGCTCGAATTCGAGCTACGCTGTAACTTCAATTGTCTGTCTTAAGCATAAAGCAAAAGTATAATCGAACTTCCGAGACCTGTAAGAGAGTTCGTTGTATCATGAATAACACTCTTAGATTACTTTTTCACATTCCAGACCATCAGTCGATTAATCTCAGTCATGAGTCTGGCTTCTTCGTTCTTTGTCGTGATTTTCAACCTTTGGGATTCCTCTAATTATATTTTGCTAAATCTCTTCTTCAAAGAAGTATTAATAAGATTATATGTTAATAATTTCTATAAGACGATTGAATCACACTTAAAGCATCTCTATCTATAAGAAAGTTTCATTGGAAAGTCTCGTTCTTCACTTTCCATAGATTGTTGACTTCCACCCACTCCCATACCATCATCAAACATTGTTCCAATTATACAAAAGCTTCAATTTGCTGGTGTAGGAAAGCTATAAAGTTTCAAGAGTCAGCAAAGCATGAAATAATAATGAAACTCCCGATCCAAATGCGTGTAGGGTAAGCCAATGGATTGAAAATCACTTGTAATAATCGAAGGCGCCGTTTTAAGACAAAATTGATTGTACAAGTGTCCAAAATAGAAAATTCAATAAATTTCAAAATGATTGCAACATGTTTTTGTTATTCTTTGCAATTCATTAGTTTAGACAATAAATAATTTTGGCACTGATGATAAATTAATTTACACAAAACCGAAATCAAATGATACAAAATTAAACTAACAAACAAACAAACAACAACAAAATGCTTAACTAAAAATACATTAAACAAATATAAATGACAATGTATTTTTTATGCACACAATTATTGATTAATTAACTTTAATTTTTGTACGCTTGCAAAAAATTATGATTTTATTCTTTATTTATTATAATTAAATTACGAAAAAAACTTATAGAAATAAATTTAAATGCAAACAAACAAATTTTTTATAACTTTGTGCGCTCTTTTTTGTTTTTAGTTATGCACGCAAAAATCAAATCGAACACGGAGGTTTGATTAATTAAAGTTGCGCGCAAAATGCAAACATTTCTGCGGTTATTGAACCTCTCATTAAAATTTTATGGCATATTGTATATGTACGTACATATATATTATAACAAAAAATATTATAACAAAGATATATGTGCGAAAAGTAACAAAAAAGATTCGTAAATTTAATGCAAATGATTTTGCGAATTATGTTGTTTTTGTTTATGCAAATAATACATTTTTTTTTACCAGAAATATGAATTATTTTTTTTTGTTTTAATTGTTGTGTTGTTGCAAACGAAAGCGTATTAAATTTGCTTGATACATTGAGTTGAATGTATCAAATATAAAAAGTATTTATTAAATAGTTTTCGATATGCAATAAAAGTCAGTTGGCCATAAGCGACTTCTACCTGTGTGAGCGAACGCTTCTTCAACTTTCACTGTATACGAAATGCTGCCAACAAATATGCTCTAAAAGCCTTGAACTTGAAAGTAATAAATAAAAATTTTAACTGCAAAAAACCCAAAAATTATTCGCCAACGTTTGGTTGACTTTTATTATTTGCGAGGCACTTTTTAATTTGTTCCTTCTTTTAAATTCAATTCAACTCCATTTCATCTGTTGTGAGTTTCATTCATTACCGCAAATTTGCTTAAAAAATTGTGGCTTTTAATTCGGGATTTTCTCAGCTGACAGGCAAAGAATTAACTTCGAATTCAACTTCGATTTCGGGTTCTGCTCGTGCGTCATTAGCGCATCTCTCAGACGGCTTTAAGACGTTGTTGACCTTGAATTTGCTTGAAAGTCTTTAACTTTATTTCACATTTCGTTCGCTGGTTTAATGTCTCTTCTGTCGCTTCATTATCATCATCATCGTCACCGTCATCATTATCAATAAGTTCATCATCATTATCATTATCACGCTGATGAAGCTGATGTGCATTTAATAATTTGTTTTTTTTTTTTTTTGCACTTTTTTGCTTCGTTTCAATATGGTTTGTGTGCCTTTTTTACTCGTTTACTCTTTTGTTGTTTTTTCTTATTCCAAAACAAATAATATACTGAAAACAAATAAGTAAAAAAGTTCAGCAAAAATTATATTATATACAAAAAATTACAAGAATTAAAACAGTGCCTGATTAATGACGTTGATAACTTTTAAAGACTCTCAGCCATAAATTGCAAATGCCACAAAAAATATAATAAATAAATAAATACAATTAAAGCCAGAAAGTATTTCCTGTTATTTTCAGCTACGCCGAAATTTTTACACACTTGCAAACCTTTGACCAATTGCTCTGATTGGAACAACCTTCTTATAATATTTCCAATTAGAAAGATACAAGTTTGTAAAGATAAAGTCGTGTAGCCTGTGGGAGCTATAAGGCTTAGTTGTCCGATCCTGAGTTACCCATATACAAAGAAAGTCTCGTACACAAAGAACTTTTGCGTTTAAACGATATCTATACGATTCTAGGAGGACTTTGCACTGAAATAGACCAACAAATACACAGACGGACATGGCTATATCAACTAATCTCATCGTGCTGATAAAGAATGTATATATATTATATATTTGGAGGTGTCTTCTTCTCTGTTTGTGTAAACATATATTATTGCGAATTCCAAATTCCGGCATAAAAAGGCGGCATTAAAAACTATTTTTAGAGGCAATTAAATACGAAAGCGATAAGAAAATTGTGAAATCTCTCACAGAACTTTGCATTAGAAATTTCTATTAGATCGTCAATAATTGTATCATCACTTTATACATATATAATCATTTGGTTACATGAGTTCATTAAGCAAATCGTTGTTTTTAACATTAAAAAACAATTTTTGTGAAAAGGTTCGGTAAAAATAAAAATTCTCAATAAAAAAATTTAATGGTTACTGAAATTAAATTCGAAAAAAAATTCAGGTTCAAGATGATCGTTGAGGTTCTTTGCAACGACATCGCCGCAAAACACACGTTTTTATATTTATATTTATAGATATTTTTATACTTATTTATATTCATATTTTAAAATAAGTTTCTCATTAAAAAAAATATTAATAATTCATATTTTTTTTTATTGTTTAATTTAAGTTTTGTGCAATTTAAGATTTTTCTTTGAAAATTGGCGGTATCGTTTAAGAATTATTTTCAAACGGATAATTTTCAATTTGCTGCCTCACTGCGCTGTCTGCTATCTCACTCGCACACACACAAATATGCATGACTCTCTTAGCCTTTTCCGATTTTGAATTTCGTTTCGATATAAACGTTTATTTATTTTGTTTTGATTACTTTTTATTTAAATTTTTGAATTTAAAAAAAAATTAATTTTAATTTAATTTGTGGAACGCTTTTGTACCCTGCAGAGTCTATGATCTGGCATATCAATTCATGGCTTTCTGATGTGTCTGACAGTTCAATTCACATCAGACATATTTTACCCCTCAAACAATCTGGCTGGGGTTTTTAATGGTAGTTAATAAATTGTTACAATTCAAAGTGACTACTTAAGAAACAATATTTTTTTCTGAGCATCGAAGGGTGTTGGTTTGCCGAGTTTACTCGATTCCACAAATATGACTTGTTATTATATACAAATGTATTTTTTTTTTATTAGATTCTTTCATCATAATTCTTTGCTTTTTGTTTGTTTTTAGTGAGTCTACAATTTGATTATAATACGCTTTGATAAACATATTTCCGTGCAGTGAACTTGTTTTGTTTCGTTCTCTTTTATTTGATTAACATATGCATATGAATAATATTTATACTACATTTACTTCAAGCTGTGCACAATAAAACAACAATAACAACAACAAATCCTATAAAGATACTTTGTATTTGCGCTCTCTATTATACACTCACACATTTATCTTTATGCCAAACCACAGATTTACTCTCAAATTGATTGTCGGAGAGGGTCATTGTCATGGAATTTGTTTACTTAACGCTTTGAAAAATTTTGTTTAATTAATTTTATTTATTTATTTTGTTTTCTTCTTATTTTAGAACAAATTAGCTGTTCTAATTTTCAGCGTTGAATGACTTTTCTATTACAATTTGGGTTGCTCGGCTGTAAATTGGTTCGTTTTTGTGACCTTTCAAATTCTCAGCGTTGATTGTTACTTCTGATTGCCAAACATGAAAACATCAGAAGAGAAAAATAGATGCTTCATACGCTTTAATGAGCACGCACTGATTGTGGTGGTCGTGAGGTATATGAGCCACTGGGATTTCACTCAAGATCGGAGCTCTCTCCCATGTGAGTCTTCGCCATTGAGCGCTTTTAAATGAGCAGGTGTATTTAGTTGGTGTAAGAAGTATTTTTGGGAGCAAAGTTCGAGATCTTGAGACCAGCAGACATTTGAAATTTTTTCGATAAATTGAAGAAGTATTAGTGTTTTTATTTTTGTTAGATTATCCATTCATATTATGACTAATTCTCACATCCTCCATAAATAACTATTGTGGACTTATGAATTTTTACTATTGTTCGATTGTTGTTTGCTATGAGTGAAGTTGAGTTTCGAACCAAGACCTGCATAGGCATATATTTATTTATATATTATAATGTTTTCCTTATAAGCAGATATACTAACTGGCTCGCTATGTTGGCTCCGCACAAGGGAGACATGTATAAGCATTTTTCCTTTGTTTGTTTTGGGTTGCAACATAAAGCAAATATTACACAATATACCATTATTCAATGCAAAACTTTATACCCGAATTCTCCAAGCGATTCCATAAACAGAACAGTTTTTTCATCTCATATGGAAGTCTATCGTATTTCAGGCATTGCATCGCCAAAAACAGTTCTATGTACAGGGTATCTTAAAGTCGCGCATTCTTGACTTAGGCTCTCTTGTCTTTTTCTGCGATTTATTCAATCGCATGAATTACCCAATACATAATATTATCATTTATATTCTGAGGTAAAATTTACGTTGCAGATGTTTATTTTTGCAAAGCTGTCAACACCAACGATGTCGCAGGTGACGCACACAAGCACTCACACACACACACACACACATTTGTCGTAATTCATAGAATTTTTTGCGACAGGTGTTGGCAACACTGGCAGCCGCACGAGTGGCGAAAGGCTTGGCTGAGGTGTTGACAAACTTCTCAAGTTGCTACGCACGAAATGACAATCGACTATTGACATTTGTCAAAGTGTATTTATTATTTGTTTTGTATTTATTATTTATTTAAGATTTCTTGCCTTTGACATAATTCCAATGAAATTCGACACTCTGTTCCAATTTAGCATGTTCTTATCATTTTTTATTACATAAACGAACTTTGTTTTTTTTTTTAATTTTACTCGCTGCCGCTGAAGACATGTTTAATTTTAGTCTTTAAAGCGCATAAACAAAGTCACTTACCACAAATGCTGACGTCAGCTTTTCTTACAAACCTTTTGCTGCTAAGATTAAAGAACAAAAGTCGTTGTAAAGAGTATACTCCATAATTAAACACCCTGTATACTGTTAAAACATGTCGTGATCAACTTCACTATTATAAATTACTAAGCATTTGACAAAACTTTAATGAAATACTGTGTCTTATGTGGGAAGTTGAAGGATACGCCGGACACTATTAATATGAGTCAGAAACCATGGCATAATTTCTGCGTTGTTTAACCATTTTTTACCAAATTACTAAAGCATATTGATTTCTTATAGAGATGACTTTAGATTCTCTTGCCCTTGTACGCTGCCTTGTGTTTGCTCTAACTTAATAAGCCCCACTCTCACAACGTGTGCAGTGTACATATATGTAAATATGTTTTTTTTAATGAACTACGCTACCGACGCAGTGTTTCCTTTGCCTTACATCATTGATTTTCACATTCATATTTTTAGCAAGAGCAGCAATTGAGAGGACTTCGTAAAATAAAAACCAAACCACACAAACATTTCTGTATTACGTATACGTCGTATTTCCGCTCTTGCCATCTCTTGAACGCAAAACCAAAACCGAAACCAAGTAAAGTTTTTGCCATCGTCTTTGTTATGAGCATGAAAGCATTTCAATATAAATAAAACAACCGTAAAAAAACGAATGCTTATCAAAGCATTTATGTGAAAAAAAAAAACTATATATAAAAATAATTTTCAGTTTTGCAAATGTTATGCTAAGTAAAATAAGAATGGTGAGTTGCCGCTAAAAATAAAAAATAAAATAGTGATAATAATAAACAATGAGCAGAGGAAGCAGCTTTCGATTGCGTTGGCCACGTTCTATAATCTTATCGTAGGTCAAGAGTGCGTTGGTTGTTTGTCGCTGTTGAATTTGGTATACACGCATACGACATGTTCGAGGCACTAACACACGTACGCATCTTGGTTCATATAATTTTAATTAATCTATAAAAATAAACATTGTTTGAACTTCGCATTTTAAAACTTGTGCATTTCATTGAACAAAGTCTTTTCAGTAAGCAAGCAACGAGTTCAGTCAACTTCGCACGTCTGTAATTTGTCAAAATATAATAATTCACAGATGCATACGGAAATCAAAGAGGAAAATCTTGACGTTGAGTCGCGCCCGCTTAAGTGACGGCAAAAAATAATTCAAAGTGTTCATTAACTTGGCTGACATTTTATTTGTGCTTCTTTAAATAATTAATTAAAAGAAAAAAAGCTTAGCCGAGTTGACATGTACAATGCTGCATTGATGTCGCCTTCAATTCTAATTGCACTTTGTCTCTTTCACACACCTTCTGTACGCACGCATACACACTTGTCACTTTTCTTCACCTTTTCACAGCTGCAATCATTGTGAATATTTATTATGCTTTTCTTTATCGTGAATTTTTCGCTTCTTTTTTTCGTTTCTTTTTCAGTCGTTGCATGATGAATTTTTGCATTGTTCTTTTTGAAATGCGCATCTGTTGCATGGTGGCCGAACAGCCGTCAATCTTATAGTCTCACCCCACCTCAGCCGCCTTCACAGCCATGCACGTTTACAAACACTGACACTTTTATGATGACGAACAACAAGAACAAGACACGCACGTTAATCCTTAATGAAAGAGTGTTGAATAAATGAAAACTGCCCGCGGTAATTTGTGCGCAAATTTATTGTAGGCCAGCAATGCTTTTTGTTGTTGTTGTTGTTGCTGTTGCTGTTTTTGTTTCTTCTTTTTTTTATGTTCGCTTCGATTCGGACATGTGTGACATTCATTTGTTTTTCCACTTAATGGCACTTTATGTGTAAATTATCTCTTATTATATCGCACACGCACTGACATTTCAATTTTGAACTGCCGTATTTTCAATGCAATTAATGTCTGCCTTAAGGCCGCGCAGCTGGCGGTTCGACGTTGTGCATGAGATGAGTTCATCTGCCAATAAACTTGGCCGCCCACACATGCCGCAAATATCCTTGACACAGCTTAGGCCGCAAACCAAGTCAATTTCTATGCCAAGCACATGCCTCCTCGTTGAACTGTGTCCCCCTCTCACCCACTTTGCCAGTCTTTTATCCAAAAAAATTGGCTCTTTTATGCCATGCGTTGCGATGCGATCCGACGCCCTTGTGCCAAATTTCTTGTTCTTTTTTTTTGTATTTATATTGTTTTATTTTCGAGTCGCCTTTTGCTTGGCTTGTTATTTTATGGCGTCCTTCATTGATTACCCTGCACATATCATGCTCATGTCACACACACACACACACACATCCATGCTCTGATTGTCATAGCCAAAGTTTGTCACTTATTTGCAGCTCACTTTGACTTGTCTTCGTCTGCTGCTGCTTCTTCATCTTTTATTTCCTACTCTGCACGCCTTTGTGCCTTTTTCATCTCGCCACGCTTCACCTCCGCGCGCCTAGGCGCGCTCAATTGCCAAGTTTGTTTGCTTTGCGTTGAAGAAATCTAGCAAATATTTGATTATGTCTTTGATATGCCAATGAACCCTCATTCATATATGTGTTGCTTTATGCGGCATATTTGCTTAAACTCACCCTCCTCATATAAACCACACACACACAAACGCCTCAAATATAAAGTAAATTTGTGTCACAATAGATAAAATTGAAGTGCCTTTAAATTAAATTTTGATTACTTGTGTCTGATCTTGATGAGATACTCAGATACTCAGCTACTCAGATACTTGCAGCATGCACGAAATGTTGGGACACTAAATAAATTGTTGTATTTATTTGATTTTCCTTTACCGTTGATTGTCTTCTTCTTCTTCTTGTGCCCCATGTGTTTTGCCTCTTCTCAAAAAGGCCTTTGGTTTGGTTTAGTTTGCCATACAACATTTATTTTCGGGATTTGCGTACGGAAGACTTTTATTGAGTGGCTTGAAGTGCATGTGTAAAGTGTATTAAATGATTTGCGAGGTGAGCTTGACAATGGAATGGGAATGCCGGAAGAACAAGGTAATCTATCGGGAAAGCCCAAAGACTTAGAGTTCAAATTGAATGGAATAAAATGAATACATTTGAAAATCGTGAAATTGTATTTTATATTATTTTGAATCAGAATTTGTGGTAGACTTTTTTGTTTATTTGTGTATGTATCTTTGTAAATACGAAGAAATATTTCTTGTTTTTATGCCATTTTTGGTTTGCGTCAGGAACAGAAAAAAGTTATGGAGACTGAGACATCATGAAAGTGTTCTTCTTGGTCAAATACAACGAGTTGTATAATACTATTATATTAACCAAATAGAATACTCTTAGACCCTTTTTCTAGCGTCACTCCTATTTTTTTAAATCGTCATATATTATTTTTTTATTAACAGCTCACTTATCAAATTTCATTCCAGAGACATGGAGCATTCTGATTTCGGATGTTGGCAGTTTCTTGGGTTCCTAGCAACCTAGTTGGTGAGGTAAGTAGTTTTATTAATTTTTCTTCTACTTTTTTAAAGGTGTTGAAAGTTTCAGAGATCCAAAAGAAAAGACTCATTGCGAACTTTGATCGGTAGTATAAAAAAAAATATCCATAGACAGACGATCAAATATGGTTTTGCTTGAAAATATGTTTGTTTTTGGAACTTCCAACTCAATATTCTTCACAAAGTCTTCTTCAACTTAAAGAATGTTTTTTTGTTATTGAAAAAGAAACGTTGCAATTTCCCCAACAGAATATTTTTAATATTTTCCATATTCCACTTTTTATTTAGTTATCTTCACAGTTAGCTTTTGTATAATAGTGCGCAATTCTTCTGCCATTAATCAAATATATATAAATAAATGCATTTCGTTAGAATTCATTATTCATTCATGTCAAGTAATTCAGTTGGCAAAGCATTTCATGGAAAAATCTCTTTAGAAATAATTGTGATTTTTCTTAGAAATTGTTCCAACATTACCCTTCCTTATATACTTTTGCAAATGTTTCAGAGCTTATATAATCTCTCGAACTTTCTGCCAAATTGGCGTGAAGTGCTGCGTTAAGTTTGCCGTGGAAACGACGCATTTGCCTTCATTACTTACCGCCTCCCTTCCAAAGACATGGCATCACATCTGCACTTCTTCTGCATGCATTCTAGCACAAATAAGTAAATATGAAAATGGCTGAGTGTACTTTTCAAGAACGCTTACGACTTACGAAACCAAACCAAAGCCAACAAAATATATATATATGACAAACAACAAGAAAAAAGTAAAAATAAAGGGAAAAATAAATCCGTGCTTGTCGCAGTCATCGCCATTGCAAGTCTCAGAACAACAACAACAAGAACAACAACATTAACAAAGATCATCTTATATAGAATGAATTGCAATAATTATTGTTAACCTCTTCAGCTTCTTCTTCGTCTTGGGTCTTGTTCTTTATTGTTGTTGTTGTTGTTGTCGTTGTGCATTTGTATTTACTCGCCATAAATTTCAACTGAAAACATTTAAATATATATAAAGTACAAACCCTCCAATACAGCAAAGAAGAAGAAGAAGCAGAAACGACAAAGGCAAAACCGGTTTCAAGAAGAAAAAAAAAAAAAACAAAACAAAAAAGTGAAATAAAAAAAATATATTATTAATGCAAAGAAGCAGAAAAATATCTAATATCAAGTTCAAGGCCACAAAGTAATGCAATAAATTTGTTAAGTTGTTATTGTTGTTGTCTTTAACGTTTTATAGGAAAGCGAGTGCAGAGACAGAGACAGAGAGAGAGAAAGAGCGAGTGTCAAACGTGCTGCTGCTTGTTATTATTGTTGTTGTTGTTATTGTTGCTACTTTATATGTAAAACGGTTAACGTCAACGAAGTCAAACGATTTCTCAATTCACAGAAATTGTAAAGAAATAAATACTCAAAGCAGAATAAATAAAATGGCGGGTGGTGGCGGCAAACAAGAAGAAGCAGCAGCAGCAGCAAAATAAAAATAAAGGTGTGAAGCACCAACAGTAGCAACAAAAACAACAACAACAACCACGGCACTGAAAATGTTCTTTGGCTCTAAGTCGCAGTTAAGCGCTTTGATTGTATCAGACTTGACTCAAACGTCGCTTTTAGCCACGCTAATTACTCAGCAGCGTTGTTAGTCGTTTCGTGGCTTTGTAATTTGCGCGGTTTTTTTTTTTTTTTGTGTTGTTTTGTATGCCGCAGTTTTAGATCTCGATATGGTTCACAACTCATATATGTACATATGTATGCAAAAAGATACATTTTGCGACCATAAAAAAAAAAAAACAGATTTTCTCACGAAAAACCCACACTGGGCTGAGACTTAATCAGCTCAGCTTCCACAACAACAAGAACAATGACGACTCATCGAATTCAAGTGCATCGCATCATGCTCATTGTCGTAGGTGTTGTGCCATGTTTAATTAATATTACTTATACGCCATGACAATCAATTGTTGTATAATCAGCTGACGACACACACACACAGAGACAGTGACAAACAGCTCGTCGTAAACTTGACTTTAGTACACACCCAAAATAAGCGAAGAAAGAATGAGGCAGCAGAAGAAGAAGCAGCAACAAATTGCGCGTTAGAAATTGTGAAATTGTCCATTAGACAACGACCCATGATGATCATGACTAATGTCAAAGTATTTCGTAGCATTCATTGTGAGCTTATTGTTGTTGTTGTAATTGGTCATGACTCAATGCAAATTCCATGAATTGCAATTCAACGCAAAATGGTCTGCAAAATGTATATTTAATGCTGTTAAAGCTAAACTCATTTTTGCACATAGAACGAGTCTAATTAACACCTGTTGTCTTTGTGTGGCATGCGCGATGTGTTGCACATTACTCATACGCCATGGCGCACACCGAAGTCGTTTCACATTTCGCAAATTGTTTGAATTTATTTAAATTACCGCATGCCTTTGTTTGATGTGTCCGTGTGTGTGTGTGTGTTTGCATTGTTTTTGTTCTATGGTTTCCAATTATGAAGACATTTTTGGCTTTTGTATTTACGCACATGGCATTTGAGTGATTCATGCAAAGAACGCTAATTTAGATGGTTTAATTTCCAAGTAATTGTTTCGCCTGTTGTGCAAACAACGATGCTTCAGCGACTCTACAGGTATCCAGAACGATATAACAAACTCACACTTAAAGGGGTATTCTGACGTTTTTTAAATAACGATAAAAAAAAATTATAACAGTTTCTGGTTACCGTTTTTCAAAATATTTCTGGTATAAAATATTTATTGATATTAAAGGAATTCAAAATAATTTTCCAAAAAAAAGAAAATTCAAGATCTTTGAGTGATGATGTTTTGAAGTGTAGGCCAATAAAAAACAGTGTTGCCATAGTTTTCATGATTCCAAGCCTTGCAGTGTCCGGAAAAAAAAAAAAATTATGCAGTTATGCTAGGAATAGATGTAATTATAGCCCGGATCAATGAAAAAAAACCTTAAAATTTGTTTACAAGATGGCGACGATTTAAAAATTAATAATGATTTTTTAACTCTTTCATTGTCCTTCTCGAATTTTCTTAAAATAGTAAAACTAATTATTTTAATAAAATCCATAGTCATGGGCAAAGAGTGATGTATTAAGAAGTATCACCAAAAATTTGGTGGTGATCGGATCATTAGAACTGGAGATATCATGTCAATCTGTTCGAAAAAAGTGGTTTTGAGTGAATCGCGTTAAAAGTTTCATTCAACGTTTAAAAATTCTAGACCACAATACGCCCTTAAGCGACTCTACAGCTATTTAGAACTATGCAACAATCTCACATCTTAATGGTGCTATTTTCGTGTCATTTAACAATTGCAATTGAAATTTTATTTAATTTCGCCAAACAAATAAAATCTCAATTTTGTTTTGTTTAACGTTTATTATTTAAATATCAATTGACAGTTGACGCGTGGGAATTCGACGAAATTTACAATAATTGCGTACCATTTGAGTGTGTCGTTGCACTTAACAGTTAAAATAAACAAACACAAACACTGTAGGAAATAAACATATATGAATTTAAATTGCATTGATTTCGATTTCGATTTCGCTAACGTTGGCAATCAATTCAATAGAATCGTTCGAAACCAACTGCGTATAATTGCATGTTCCACGAACTGCAATGGATATGCATTTGAATGAAGATTCAACATTTCACTCGAATTCGAAGTGTTTTAAAGCCGAAGTTCAGTTGTGCAAACAATATTGTTTGTGGCATTTCATCTTTTTTGCACACAAATGATTGAAGCCAAACGACGAGCACATAAAATGAACAAAATCGAGATCACAAATGCCAAAATCCAAATCGGAATTCATGTGCATGTGTGTCCTAGAATAAGTATTGCCTAAAAATATCAGCATAAAATAAACAAGAATCGAAAAATGCAAAAATGTAACAAAAAAATGTTAAATAAAAAATAATATCTTCGATTTTAGCGAATCTTAAATGACCTTTTTTGCGTCATACAATTATTATTACTACAGGCGTCAGTAATGATTGTACCGTGAAAGCACATATATGATAATATAATCTTCTCTCCATAAATATTCTGGTAGGTTTCCTCTGAAGGCGTTTCTAAATGAAGTAATAATACTTTCTATTTTTAACGTAAGCTTATATTTATATGCTGAAGAACATCGTACTTCGAAGTTTCTTTCGCATGTAAAAACCGAAAGCGATAATTTGCCTTAAAAGTGTGATTTTTGTAATGTTTTTTTTTCAATGATCTTGAAAGGTATAATCTTCTATTGAAGATAGCATTGTAGTAGGGTGCTTTGAAACTGAATTATATATATATATATATTGTATGTGTTTTATATAATGAAATTTTTGAATAAGTTCATTATTAATTTATGTTTTATTTGCCAGAAAATGTCCTCCTAAAGTTTCTCTAAAGTGATCCGAAAAATTCGCTTCTTATAAAAAAATTGTCAGCCGATGTTAAAAGACTTTTATATTTTAAATTGTTGTAAAATTCAATTCCGTCAGTCATGATTATATAAATGCATCCCTCCGAAATATTTTAGATTTGACATATTTTTTTTAAGCTGCCTTACTCTTTTTGTTGCAATCCTCATATCAACACTGGTATACCCTTTTGAAAGAGTATGTAAAAAAGTTTGAAATAGAAAAAAGATTTACGTTCTGCAAATATCATGAAAATACTCATGTGCCTGCCATGAACAATTTCCGGTGCTGCTTGAATGAGCAGATACTTTCATGTTCATGTTGTTGCTGTTGTTATTGTTGCCCCAATAATATTTGCCATTTCCATTTTCGTTTGTTATTTGTTTCATACGAAAGTAAAATATTTTGGCATTTTGTTTGTTTAAAGTATCTCGGCTGCTTTGGCTTTTGCTGCATTTATTTGCTGGTTTTCTTGCTGAATCGGTTTGCCTTGCGGATGGTCCAAAAAAGAGTGATGACCAAATAAAAGCTGCTATGCAATTGAATATGAAAATGTTGTTGTTGTTGTTGTTGTTGAATTGTTTGCGTTATTGAAATTTTGTTTTCAAAAAGCAAGAAAATCAAATTGGTAATTTTTGTTTGTCTTTTTTACCAAGAATTTCTTTTAATTTTAAAGGCTTTTCTTGGACTTTGCTGTAATTTTTGTTTTGCTTGAAACCATAAATTGCTGCAAAACCTTTTTGCTTAAATGCAACAAAGTGTTTAAAAAGGGTCAATTGTCCCATCCTTGAAGCCCTAAGAAGAAATTTAATAAATTTTATTTTGTGTTGAGCTTCTTGTCAGGAAAATGTCGAAAATATTCTTTTATTAAATTTATGGCCAACATGACTGCACCTGTCGGGTTATCTCTTGTCTATGTCTATGCCAATGCTTTGCTCATCGATTTATTATCTCAGAAAATCGTTGAAATTCTTACTGCAAAATCAAAGCAAAATGTATCTCAGAAGTATTTCGTTAGCGCAAATACATGCATACAAATGAGTCTACAAGTGTGCTCTGCTCTGCTCTGCTGAGGCATACATTTGCAATTTAAATTTTCACACTCACACACACACACACACACAGCATGAAAATATGCTAAACAGTTTTTGCGCTTCTCTTACATATAATTTTGTGTTTATTTTTTTTTGTTTCTTTCTTGGTTTTATTTTGGCTTGCCAGCGGAGAATTTTCCAGCCAGCGAGCTAACGCGAAGCAACCGCAACTATAAACCAATTACATTACTTCAGTTAACAGAATTACTTCAACACATGACCGACAAAAAAACAAAAACTACAACGGTAAGTAAGGGCGGTTTAGTCGAGTACAGTTGACAATATAATGCCCAACACACAAGGAAGGCAATGCCACGCCCGATATCTGAAATAAATTGTGTTTTGTCCCAAATTTCAAGAACATCAAATAAAAATTCTGTAATTCATCAAAAATTATCGGACCATGGAGGATGATGTAGTTTCCAAGTACCATTTATGAGATCGGACAGATGGACCGACATGGCTATGTTTTATGTATGAACTATAATAATTTTTATCAGGTCCTCTCTCCTGAAATCTCTCTTTCGTTTTTCAACTCCTCCGTTTTAAGCTACAGTACTACAGGACAGTTTTGGGATAGACAGTTGACACGGATTCAAATTTAGTCTTCGATCACACATAGCTGGGAGTTGAGGCATATAAGTCAGATAAATTTCGGCCATCGGTTCAGAGACTTAACACATCATTTTTATATTTCAAATGAATTTTTTTTATTTTTTTTTTTTTTTTTTATATTATTTATTTATTTATATATTCTTATATTTTATATATTCCAATTATATTAAATAATTTTGATGAAATTTGTAACAGTAAGAATCTGAAACAATTTTATATTGTCCAAAATTTCAAGAGCATATGACAAAATTTCAAGTCTTTATAGTTTCCGAGAACCATTGGTAAGTTCAGACGGATGGATAGATGACCGGACATGGCAAAATGGACTTCTCTTTCGATACTGATCAGGAATATATATACTTTGTAGGCTCTGACTGCCCTTCTTCTATGTGCTACTTACATTTAATCTGCACAAACTTAATATACCTCAGACACACCTAATGTGTAGGGTATACGGTTATAATAAAACCACAACAACAACAACAACATAACATGCAAGCTCAGTTATAAAATTCACGTTAAAAATGCGAAAATCTGAGGTGGAAATTTTTTCCAACAGTTTTACTAACAAAACTTACGTTTATTTGCTTAAAGCGTGTGCAATCTGCGTGAATGTATAACAATGTATCTGTGTTTATCTCTGTCTGTGTGTGTGTGTGTATATGTGTAGGTGACCATGAAATGTTCTCATCGCAACGCCACCAAAATGCAAACACAAAAAGCTTCACAACACTTTGCATTTTGCATTACAACGGCTCGGCGCGGCTTCGCTTTTGGCTTTGGCTTTTGGTTTCGGTTCTGACTGTTTTCTGCTTCTTTCTGCGGTTCGCCCGCTCGCCCGGTCGTCTGTTTGCTCATTCGCTAACGTTTGACTTGGCTTGGCTCGCATCGCAGTGCTGTGCTTCGAAATGCAACGCAGATTGACGCTTCATTACTGCAAAGCATTATGTAATGTGCAGCACACGTGCAAGAGCGGCAAAGAGTCTTGCATTTGTGTGGACAAAGGGGCGGTGTATGGTTGGGGTATAATTTGACGTTGAGACGCGCTAACACGCGCGTTGAGTTGCTTTGGCTTTGCATTTAGCGCGATTCAATTCAATTCGACACGAAGCGATGCAATGCGACTCAACGCGAGTCGAGTCGACTCGACTTCACTTGGCTTCGCGCTTTTGGCCGTTTTGCTTTTGTGGGAGGCGCTTTGTTGTTGTTGTTGTTGCTGCTGTTGGTGTTTCATTTCAGACAATCGCCAACAAGGGGTAGCGTTCTAGATATGTATTGGTGTGTGTGTGTGTGTGCGCGTCGGTTTGGCTTCTCTTTGGCTTAACATGCCCAACGCCAACGTCATTTGTTAGTGAAATTTTTGCATTAAGCTGAGGCGAAAATTGCATTCTATATACGCATTGTGTGGCAGATGCATTTACAGTTGCAGATGCATTTGCTGCCAAGCGTGAACTGCAATTATTTCGCATGACATGTTCATGTTAAATGCTATTAATGTTGTTGTTGGCGTTGTCATTTCGCTTAGTGTTTAAAACGGACGTTTACTAATGGCGGCCTTTAAGGCACTTTTATTATTGTTTAAAGTTTATATAACGAAAACTCCGAACAGCGTTTCTTGTGTTGAAGTAAAGAATAAACATCATCAAGACTTGAAGTCGTAATTTCATAGTTCGAATATTAATAAACGCCTTCAAAGTCTTCAACAATGCCATCTTCATTTGTTTTGTTTATCTAACTAGAACCTGTTAATATGACAAGCAGAATTAACTAAACAAGTTGAAATTCCACGCCTTTTCATTTTACTTCCTCAAAAATTCCTAACAACCTTGAATCAACTAAAAAATATACTAAAAAACGGCAATTCAATGAAGCAGCAAAATTGTCAACCACAAAAAAAGGGACACACACACATGCACATACAGACACACGCATACACACCGCAACCTACCTCAACGAGTTGAGGCGTGCGTAGTGCGTGAGATTCAATCATTGAATTGAATCGAAGCTTGCGAAGTCGCCACGACACATGCGCAGCAACCTGTTCGACTTGAAAGCCTTGGCTAAGTTAAGTCAAGCTGAGCGAAACTAAACCAAAGCAAAGCAAACCGAACTGAAACATTATGAATTGTAACAAGAAACCACACACAAAAAAAAACCTGACTTAAATTCTTGAACGCATTCGAACAGAAGAATCAACGCCGCCAACTCAAAAGTCAAGTCGAGCAAACAAACATGTGCGCCAAAAGAAAACTTCTACGGAAAGCGTCGGGCAGCGCAGTAAGAAGAGGCGGCGTTGTGGTAGAAGACAACAACACAGCACAACACATGTTCTTTGGCCGCTGAAGCTTCTTCGACGACGACGACAGCAGCAGCAACAACAACAACAACAACAACAAATACAACTAAGGCGACGACAACGAATTTGCATAAATGAATTTCACCTTCAGTTTCATTTTGGTATATTTTTTTTTTCTTTGTTCTTTTTTATTTGTTTGTATTTTTGTAGCTACAAAAACGACTTCTTTGCTTTTGACGTTCTGTATTAAGTTAAGTTTGTGTAGCAAATCGTCTGCATGAAGCACCTCAGGCGCTGCTCTTGCACTTGTTCGTGCCATAATAAAATAAAACATGGTCAGCGGGGGCAGCGTTGACGGCGGGCGCAGCAACGGCAGCAGCAGAAATGCGATAAAATGATTATGGTGCCAAGAAATGTTTTCCAGCTTCTCGTTAGCCGTCAACCACCAAAGGCAGCAGCAGCAGCCGCAGCAGAAGAACGAAGCCAACAACATCGATGACGCCGACGTCGACGACAAGTGGCGTGGTTAACCTTGAATTTGTTTATTTCGGCAGATAAATAAAAAGAATAAATAAATAAATGAATGAGTGCTCGCAAGCAAACCAAGTGTTGGCTAAGGCGAAGAAGAATTGTAAGAAGCAGAGAAAGAAGAGCGAGCAGAACTGTGTTAACAATTTCGTAGCCATAAAGGGAAACAGCTGCTTTAGTTGATTATCAAGTCGTGGCGAATCTTGGCACAAAAAGATCAAATTGCGTTGAAGTCTTTAGATTGAGCGAGTTTTATTTATTTTGGATTTGTTGTTTGCTGAATATTGTTTAAACAACCAAAGATGGTTGGATGGACTTTTGTTATAAATGCACAAGAACAATTTATGGTAAAAATATTTCAAGTGATTGATTCGTTTTGCATTTCATTCTTCTGCTCATTCTCAGCACTGCTTCTTCAATCTTTAAAAGTCACTCAGCCACTTGAAGCTCCTATTGAAATGTTTCTATGTAAATAAATCTTCGTCAAGCTTTAAACATTTCTGCAGAAATTAGTAGTTTTCTAAAAGGTACTAAAAATGCCCAAAAAGTGTTCAAGTCAAACGGACGTTCTGTTATTAGGCAATCGTGACGGAATAACCAAGATCGGTTTGAATATACTCCCATTATACACGTTTCTATATTTTTTTATCAATCTTTAACTATCTATCCGACGTCTGTTTATGTTAACTTCTGTGTACTATAGATAGAACACATGGAGCCTAAAAAATGACTTCACCCAACTTGACAAAAGCTGTCTACGTCTGAAGTCTCTTGCATTAAAGAATCATCTTCGTTAATGAAAAAAGTTATTTGTACTTCAATGTTCCGCTAGAAAACGATACCTTTTGTTAAAGGTAAAAAAAAACCATATATAGTTTTCTTGTTTCTTTGAGAATGACAGCAAAATTGAGACAACTTTAATGGAAGTTCGGTTAGTTGACTTCATAGGAGTCTCAACATTTGTGAGATTTTTGTTGCTGTCAAAAAAGTTAAATAAAAGACATAAAAAGAAAAAATTGGTTTCGCTTTGTTTGAGTTGTTTGTTGTTTGTGGGTTCTGCTGAATGGCGAGTGCCGCTGACATGTTGACGGACTGTCGCTCCGACTGTTTGTATACTTGCCGGCATGTGTGTGTGTGTGTTTGCTTGGCATCGATGTATTTGCTTTTTGGGCTGCTGCTGCTCTTTTTTGGCTTGCTCAAGTACGAAGCACAAGACTTTTTTGGTAATTTCCAAATTGTTGTTCTTGTTGCTGTTGTTGTTGTTGTTGTCTTTGGCAGTTGACAATCGGCCCAATTATGAGTCTCCGCTCCACCGCACCTTGTTGCAAACAGCATGGCACTTTGTTATTTGCGCATACGCTTCGCTGCAGACGTCACTGTCGTCATTGCCACTACGACAGTCAGTCAGATAAGTCAGTCAGTGAGTGAGTGAGTGAATCTGTCCAACTGTCGCTCATGCAGAGAATTGTCATTTGTCTTGTTTTGTCTTTACTTTTGGGCGGCGTTCACTTCGCTTTGAGGCAACTCAGCGTTTAAAGCTCTCAAGCCACTTTGGCCACTGGCAAGCTGAGCAAGAGGTGGGAAGCAGAGAATATGCTTCAATTGAGTCTCAAACTGGCTAATGGCCCATTTTACGGACGAGCGCCGCACGCTCATCCACGACTGCCATTTTGTTTTTCTCTCTTCTTCATATCTTTTTTTCAAGTTGCGCGTTTTCGGAACGTGGGAGTTCCAACATGTCTAAGGTTAAGTTATTGTTTTGTATTTAATATTTCTCTTGTCTTCCTTAAATGCAAAAAGCGCTGGCAAAGTACTTCGAAGATGTTGACTGCTTTGCAGCTGTGGAACAAGTTTCATTTAAGAAACAACAATTAAACAACTCTTGTCTTGTGTTGTTAACGACTTCAAGCAATGACTTTTGTTTCGACCAATAAAGCGATAATTTAATGCAAAGAGAAGTTGATTAAGAACAAAGCAAATCCGAACAAAGTCAAGTCCCATCGCATCGCATTGAGGCGAGTCGAGTCAAGTTGAGTTGTCTAAGCATTTCTAATGACATAAACGGTGATTTGCCATGAGTTGTAAAGCAACAAAATGTTTCTATCAAAAGGCGAAAAATAAACAGTAACTTTTATGCAAATCGCATGAAGTGTAAATTGTTTAAGTAATTAAAACAAAAAAATGAAAAAAAAGTTGTTAAAAGCGGAAAAAATAATAAAAAAAAAAACAAAATTAATATACAAGATTGTCGCAGTAGTTGTTTGTTGCATGTGCCATGCCCGCGCCGCCCATATTAATTTGCCACTTGACTGAGCAAAACTGTTGCTGTCGTCGTTAAAGCAACAACAACAATAACAACAACAACTAATAAGTCAACGGCACACGGCCAAGCCGAACTGACGCTTCTTATTAGTTTATTTGTTGTTGTTTTTTTTTCTGTTTTTTTTTAATGAAATTAAATTAAATTAAAAAAATGTTGCTGGCCAAGCAAAGCAAAAGAGACAAATTTATTTCATGTGCGCTATTTTTCTTCTCCTCGCCTTCTTCTTTGCCACCTCCGTCGTTTCCATCTCTTGTTCTTTTAGTTAACACAACGCCAACGCGAACGCCATCATCATCGCTTCAGCATCACCATCATCATCGCTTCAGCATATCATCATTATCATCGCTTCAGCATTGCCATTGCCATCGAAGTCTTCGCCATTTGCTTGAAGTTGTTGCTCAGCATTTGTGTAATTTATGTCAATAATTTGTTGTTTTTAATTTACATAAATTCATTTAAATGCCTTGCAATTTATTTCAGCGAATATTAACGCTTGGATTTTGCCGTTTTGTTCTTCTCTGTCCGATGGCCGATGTCCATGTCCAATGCTGTCTGTCTTTGGTGTTCTGTTCTGCTGTTACTTCACACATTCGTCCGTCTGTCTGTCTGTCCATTTGTCAGTCTGCTAGTGTGTTATGTTCATGGTATTAGCCAAGTCGCATTGCTTGCTTATTGTCTTCGTCGTTTATTGCTTTTGTCACTCGATTGTTGTTGTGTTTGTTGTTGATTTGGCTCGACTTATCAGCGATTGTCGTGTTTGCTCAGCTCATTTGTCTTCTAAAATGCATAAATTAAACATTTTCTGTCTTTTTATTATCATTTTTTTTTTGTATTTTTCGCATAAATTATAATATTAACTTTAGAATGGCAGCGAATGAATGAAGCACCGTTTTTATGTTACTGAGCAAAATATTCATTTTTAATTAATTGAGCGACGTTCTTTCTAACATTTTCATTAGATCGCAAAACCCATGCTTGTTATTTCGTTTTGTTTCAAAGAAGTTTGCCCATTCGAGTCGATTATTTTGCGTAGTGTAATCGGCTTAGTTTATCAAACTATGAGCAACACTAACTAAATGAAAGTGTTGTTAAGCATAATTGGGCAGAATAGAACAAAAACAAATCTGCAGCCGAAGTGATGCTCCTCTCTTAACAATATGTTGAATTGCACAGCATTTCTGTGGAAAATAATCGTTTGTTCGAATTTTTGTTTATTTTCAACCAAAGATTTGTGCGACTTCAACGAATTGACTGAGAAGCATTTTGAGAATTAAATGCGGTTTAGCGCTGCCAAATTGCTGAGCTTCAATGAAATATAACAAATGACAAAGAATTCAAATGCGGTTTAACACAAATTCTGGCCAAACTCTGTCGTGCGGCCAAGCAAATGACAAACAACATCATTCTTTAGCGCTAAGGTCAGCACTCTACGTTAAATGCAAATGAGCCTCATCGCTCCCCACTCCTGATACAATCAGTGTGTGTTGCGACTGTCGCAGGTGAAGTGTGAAAAACGTTTGGCGAGTATCTGCAATTGAATCAATACAACAAGTTTGAATATCTCAAACAAATAACTCGAAATCAGCGCGCACGATTTTCTGTTCGCGCTTTTATTGCTTTTGTTTTTTTTTTTTTCGGTCGGTTTTACTTGTTTCCATTGCCGCAAATCGCCGTAAGTTTGCACAAACAATTTGCATGCACTTGAAATTACAATAATTACGTATGTGATTTGTATGACTTTTTGATTATCAACAAAATGGAAAAAGCGTTGAAAAATGTTGTCTGAACTTGGACTGCAAATGTGAAAAATGTCATCAAAGCTGCGAGCATATCGAATGCGCGCCTGTCGGTTTTATGGCTTTTTTGTTTCACTACCTCTCTCCCTTTCCCCACACTCTCTTAGTTGCTTTTTGATGTTAACATTGCCCGCAGAGTTGCGTTTTTAGCATAGCCAAATGACTGTCCGGCTGACTGAGTGATTGTCTCTTGGCTGTCCGTCCGTCTGTCCGTTTGAGAGCACACAAAATGGCGGGTTTCATTACAGAAAGCTTAACCATCATTATCAGCATTTTCTTCATTCTCATCATCATCATCGTAATCATCATCGTTGCTGCTTATGAATTTGCATGCCAAATTATTTCACTTAAATGCGTTTCGCTTTAATGGTTTATGTAATTTTTTTGTGATTTTGTGCTAAAGTTATTTCAATGTATGCTAATTTGATTTACAATCATTTTGTTTTGGTTTTTATAGTTGCATTTGCATTTGCAGTTGAGCAGTTATTGCCTTTTTCCAGTTGATTGCACTCATGCAGTTTTGCGACATTCGAAATGTGCTTACTTTTACAGCCATAAGTTAAACTGATAAACACATATTTTTCGAAATATTAAAATGAACATTTATTGAGGCAATCACAACGACCCTTAATGCAGTTACGACTCATGCAGTCACACTCACTTGCGACACATAAGCCATTTGACGTTTATGAGCCATTAACATGTCAGCAAAGATATTCTTCAAGTTGGCACGAAGTAGCTACGAACATGGAATCGTTCAGCACTTAAATAAACAACACTTATACGATGATCTCTTATTTAAAGCTAAATGCAAATTTAAGTAAACCACTTCCAATCTAAATGCATTCATAGTCTTTCTCTGCAACAACAATTGTTTATTTCAAGTTGCCCTTTAAACTATTCATGTCAGCGTAATTGTCTGACAAAGTTCGCGTCAATAACAAGAACAAAATTACTTAATTATTGTTTCATTATGATGTCAGCAGCTCGTCTTTGTTTGCATGAGCATGTCCTTTTGTACAACAAGTCAACTAATCGATTTTACATTTGATTTGTACGAGTTTGCCATATGCCGGCAAATTCAATAAACGTTCAATCAACTGTGGTTAATTAAACTGAAGCAGCTGTTAACCTACTTAAACTAGCATAGAAGAGCAATAAAGGCAATTCATACATGCATACGAACAAATGCTGCCGCAGTGAACTGACATAAATGATTACCACTGCCCACACACACACAGACAGCATCATCAAAGTGCGGCCGACGAAATGCAGAGCATGTATGAGTGAGTGTGAGTGTTGGAAAAGTATAAAAGCAAAAGTGAGTAAATGTTAATTAAATAAAAGACAGAATTGTCATGGGCGAATGGCGAGGGAGGGAGACGAGCAGAGTCGAGGACTGATGATGCTGTTTGCTATTGATGGAAGGCATAGAAAACGGGAAACGTTTGACGTATGTTTTTTGTTTGATTGCTAAAGAAATAAAAAAACAAAGCAAACAAAACTAAGACGAAAGAAGAAGAGACATGTTGTTGCAGTAAAATGGTGTATGGAAGCGCTTAACATGTGTCGAGAATAAAAATGCTTGCTTAAAGCAGCAATAATCAAGACCTTGAAAAATATTTTATGCTTCATAAATGAATATGCAAGAAAAACGTTAAAAAAAGCAACAACAACAAAAACATGCCACAGCTGAAAGCGAGTTGACAAAAGTGATGCGCAACTGTTGCAGCGGCAGCGGTCACAGCCGAGGCGGCAGCAGAACATAAAGGCAACTCAATTTAAGTCAAGCCAAAGCAAAAGTTGTTTGGTCCAAAAACGAGATTAATATAAATATTTAAAGTTAATCCCCGCAAAAAAGACGATAAACAAAAAAAAAAAATCAAGTTGCAAAACAAGAATAGCGAAGCATCGAAACAGGAAACCGAACTTTTGCCTGAAACAGTTTTGGTTAGCAAAGTAACAGCAAAGCGACAAAATTTCAGTTTTATACGAAAAACAATAAAAACATATATGATTCTCCACATGATCAGCAAGCAAGCAACAACAAGGGGCAACAATAACGACAACAACAACAACATACACCATAAACAATTTCAGGGACGATTGTGCGATTGCAACTGGTTTGCTTCTTCTCTTGTAGTGACGACTGTGGCTGTTGTTGTTGTTGTTGCCGGATGGCACTTCTTCTTTAAATCGATAATTTTTTCACAATGTTTATTATTGTCGCGGCCAACTTTAATTTTAACCTCTTCTCTGCCTCTGCTTCTTTGCTGCGCTGTTGTTGCTTTTCTGTTCTGCTCAGCGCACATTAACTGAATTTGTTGCGGGATTTTAATTCGCTTATGATTAAAAGAGTCGAGTAGTGTTGGAGGTCAACTGCTGCGCGCGGCAACTTTTGCGCAGCGTGCTGAGCTTTGTAAATGTTGCAGCAACACAATCACACACACACATAGGTTGCAACTTGCTGCTGTGGCGGGCAACAAGATGCCCCACTCAATGAGAATGTCTTAATTCTTTGGAAATTTAATAACCGAACAAGGTCAACCAGGAAGCGCCTTAATGACTTCGAGTGTGAGTGGTGGTGACTTTTGATGGCGTTGGTGATGGCGATTGTCGATTGGCGATTGCCATGGTCATCATGAGCATGCCAAAGCCGATGATGATGACGATGACGATGACAAGGGCAACCAAACACGCCTTTTCCAGTGTTCCACGCAAAATTAACTTTTTGATTTAGTTTCATGTTGTTGTTTTATTCTTCAGTGCTCTTGTAAAATTTTCCATTTCTGCATGTTCGAAATATGAAATTTAGTTGAACGCTTAATTGTGCACTTTATCAGATCACATTGAGGAAGTGCTGTCACTCCTTGAAAATAAGAAACCTGTGCATTTATAGCGCCATTTAGATTGCTTTCAAAAGTGACTTGCTCGATTTAGTCACATGTTTATTTTAGTACATAAAGTAAAATGATAGCAGAATATAGTTTTGCAACCACAAATGAGTATGAGAAATCGACAGAGTTTTTATCGTGACGGCGTCACTCATGCCGGAAATTGGCAACGCATTTTCAAAACCAAGAAAAAGCGAACAATTGAAATTATGCTCATTATTAGCAATCAATGTAATTAATTATTGAACACAGCTTTCAATAATATTTCTGCGAACCGTTGCAACATGTTACTCATGTTCCCACAGTTCTAAGAAATCCGACTGAAGAAAATCTGCACCGCAAACAATGAAAATAAAAACAAAAAAAATTTTAAGAAAACTGGCGCCGGACGATCGATAATCACACACAAGTCACTCAGTCACTTAGTCACTTAGTCAGTCAGACGGTTAGTC
Source organism: Phortica magna (assembly GCA_037044515.1). Taxonomy (NCBI): domain Eukaryota; kingdom Metazoa; phylum Arthropoda; class Insecta; order Diptera; family Drosophilidae; genus Phortica; species Phortica magna. The sequence goes on from JBAMBP010002698.1 coordinate 38,786, forward strand.
AAGCATACATATGTACAGTGACACATTAAGCCTTCCCTATACTATTAATTACTTATCTGCACTTTGCACATTTGTCAGCCGCGCCACACCGAAAGCGCCTTTGGAAATTGAGCAGAAGAAACGTGATTCGATAATTAAAGTTGAAAGTATTTATTTATTTGTATTTTTGTTTTCAACAATTAAGAACAAAAACACGAAGCCATGAGTCAACGCACTATTTTTTCGCTGACTCAGCTAATGTTGTCCGCGAGAGACGTTGGGGGTGGCAACAGTTTTCGATCAGTTTGCAATCAATGCGAAGTTGAAGTTTCTTGTTAAAGACAAACACTTCTCAAGCGCTTGCCTTGGTGTCCATTCGTTCGTCAGTCCGACCGTCCGTCCACCTGTCTCACTGTCCAATGCACTTGTCTTGAAACATGTCTCTTTTGCATGTTGTCGTCATTTCGGTTCTCAATAGTTTTTTCAGCTTTTAATTAAACAGTTTTTTGTCTTTGTTTGTTAATGAAATTGGAGTCGTTTGCGTGTTGTTTTTTCGCGAATTATAACTTTAACCGTGTCATGAAGTTGCCAGCAACCAGAGGCAAAAATCTCCGCTACATGAAATGTGTAAGCCATATGCGACTCATGTCTATCTGCGTAATTGTTATAGTTGTATTTTGAATATTACATCTTTATATTAGGAAAATATACCTCCGAAATGTATAAGGAGAGTTTCCTTGAAAATTAGAACACCTCCACCCCTCTGGGTATGTTTGGCTATGATTTTGACAAAGCCCCTACCATATCTCACGAGCGTTATTGCTTAAAAATTTGAAATAATTAGCAAATTATTCGATTAAAAAGTTTACATAAGATTTTCAATGACTCGCACTCCTACTGAGTGAGATTTGGTGAGATTTTGCTGAATCCTACTCACCTAATATTATGGATGTCCTTTTATGTATGAAGATAATGTGTATGATATTTGAAATAATATTTAAGAGTATTTAAATTTCTGCACAGCCGAAACTTAATGTATTAATGCTTTATTTTCTATACCATGTGAAGTGAAATAATTGTGGTTGTAAAATAATAACATTTTTTGTTGTTGTTGTTGGTTGTTTTAATTTTTGTTTTACCAAAACCAAAAATATTCGTACAAAAAATATAGAATTCTTGTCATTTTCCATGTTGGCATTTTCCGACCACATTTCGTGCGACTTCATTTTCATCTCCCATTCGACAATTGCCTGTGATTTTTATATTTACATGCGAAACCGCAACCAAATACATTTTGTGGGCGTTGGGCGTGTTCGTTGAGTTGAGTTGACGTTTAAATTAGCGTTCAAAGCAATCTTTGCAACAAAAAAAAAGAAAAAAAAATATAAAACTGTTTTGAAAAAAAAAAAAAACACGAGGGAGAAGTAACAAAAAAGCACATGTGCAGCATATAATTAAATTGTTAACTTTGTTGCTGCAAAAGCCGCCCAGCGCCGAACTTGTCAAAGTCACCACACCAACCCCGACGTCACTCTCGCCCCCTATCCCAACGAATTGTCAGCCACACAGCATGAAACACTCAACCATAATTCAAAACGAAATTGTTTTTGTATTCGCGTTCGTTCGCTCATTCAATATTGGCAACAGTCCATTTTGTACAATTGTTGTTGAATGATTGTTTAAAACATGTCGCTGACTTTGAATATTGTCATTGTTAATGTTAACTTGTTTTGTTTTCTGTTTGTTTTTGTACGCTTCGCACAATCAATTATGCCATAGCTTTGTAGTGAAGTTTGTAACAAAGTAAAGAAGACAACGCCGGCCAAATATATTCTTGCCAGGCATCACAACGGGAGTCCATTTAAATTTCAGAACAGTCCATCTTCAATTAAGTCATTTTGTTGTAAATTTGATTTAATAATCCTTTAGTTTCATAGAGACAAATCATTGTTTCGTTTGATCCGAAGCTGGAAGAGGTATTTCCCAAGCTCTTCTCAACAAATTTAAAATTTATATTATTCCAATCATTGGGTTTGATCATGTAGATTTTCTTTAGTAAAAATAGTAAGTAAAGTTAAGATTCTCAGCAACTTATTTAAGTAAGTGCGACGAAGGGTATCAGACATTTGATAAGACCGTGATTTTTTTTTGTTTTATGATGTTTCATTTATACAACCAATGGTTTTGTTACTTTTTTGCTGTCATTGTTGTTGTCTTTGTTGTTGTTGTTGTTGTCGCTGTCATACACACTTCTATTCTGTTTGCTCTGCACATTTACATACAATTTTAATTGCATTGCTTTTTTTTCCCTCCAAAGCTTTTCAAGTTCAAATCGTTATTTAACAAATATTACACAATCACGTGCGATTTATTTCAATTGGTTTCGTTTTTTTATTTAAAGTCGTTGGTCAAGCAAACTGAAGTTGTAAAAACACCTGTAAATTTACAATTAGTTTTGTGGCGTTAAAAAAAGAAGTTATCATTAAATACGAAACGAGTGACTTCAACCTTGGGAAATGAATGACATTTACATGAATAAGTAAAGTGATCACTTTGAATTGACATGGCAAAAGAATTTGATTACTAAATAAATTTAATTACTTAAAAAATTTAGAAAATCTTTCGGCAAATTTTCGGAGTTTTATTATCAAGTCAGGCTTCTGTTGGAGATATTGTTGACTCATCCGTTTAATCTAGAAAAAATCGAAGCACAGCAATACTTGTCGAGAAAATTTCATAGTTGCTTTTTTAAGTTTAAGAGACATTCATTACTCAGACTAATGATATTAGATAATGGGTCAAAGAGCGTTCAATATGAAGTCACCGTATAAAATACTAGATACCAAGCTATTAATATTCGCAGTGAGCTGTTCTGTAGTGCAGTTGGTCTTCATAAAGCTTTAAGGCTTATTTTAGTATACTAAGGGACCAAGGAAAATTTAAGCTCTGGGGAATCCCGGCTTTTCCTAACCTCAATTCTGATGAGAACCATACGAGCAAATGTTTCACATACAAAAACAATAAAGTTTTCGTATTGACACTCATCTAGAATCTAGATTATAGATCCAGAGATTATATTTAGTCAATAAAAAATCCATTAGCTCTCGTTAAGTCGATTGTTTTTAAAACAAATTGACTTTGTCTTCAAACTATTGAACTATTTAAGTGACACGGTTGAATTTCGGCATTTCCTTCGACATGTACAAAAACATACCACAAGTATCATTCTGACAATGTTGTGCTATGTTATATAACAATGAACAAAGCGAGATTACATGACGTTGATTTCTGGCCTTTTTTTTTTATTTTTATCGCTCCTGCAATTATTGCTGTTGGTTGTTGTCGATTGTCAAACACGAATGTACGTAAAAAATCCGACAAAAATTTCCGCCCAACAACAACTGACAACCGGCAAAGAAAACAACAACAACAACAGTAATAAATGTTGTAAAAAAACTTTATTGTTAAATAGAAAATATGTGCAGTCAAATAAATCTTAACTGCGCCATCACAAACTGTTGTACTTAGTTGAGTTTCTATACCCTACACTCATTGTGCAACAGAGGTGTTAATTGAGTTCGGGCAAAGCGCTCATATCAGTTAAATGTTTTCGTTACGATCTTATCATGTCTCTCCGGCTGTTCGCCCATACGTCCGTCTTAACTAAAGGTTTTAAAAAACCAGAAGTGGAAATTGTTTGGGTTTTTGGCTTATCCCAAAGATCTGCCCTTCTTATGAGATCGCAATATGCGGACTTGTTTTTAGTATTACCAAAAATATTCATCTATTCTTATCGTTACCTCTTGAAGACTATAAAAATACCTCTCAAGCATATTGCTTGCAAATTTGAACGAAGTTTAGTAATTGATAGGTTTCTACTTTGCGGGCCTTGCTACTGACCAGTAGGCCGAAACAAGATTTCAGCCAGCTTGGGGTGGTTGGGGGTTGGTGTGCCCCATACCGCATTTTTGCATAAATCTGACCTCTTTTTGCATAGATTAGACCTGGTAGTACCAAAGTTGTGCTGTAGGTCTAGCATGGTAATTATGTGCAGCGTATTATATGGTCGACTATGCCATTGCCACTTGGTTTCTCTTGTTTTTGTTCTGCGCTGCGCTGCGGTTTCATTTCGTTTCGTTTCGATTGGAATCTTGTGCGACTCTGTGCTTGGCCTCAGCAGCTTTCGAAGCTTATCTAAGCAATGAGCGCGCCAGCAAAATGCTTCTAACGAAGATGATGATAATGAGGCGTCATTGTAACCAAGCATTGGTGTGTGCGGCCGCCCGCTTCCTCTCGCCGCAACACAACCGCCAATAAACTTACACTCGGCACCCCTTTTGAGTTCATGCATTCAAAATGATTTGCTCTTTGGCATCAACTTTGTTTGCTTTTTTGTGTTGTTTTTTGTACGTTTTCTTTCTTTCCAATCTTTCACGCTGCTGTGGCGATTTGCATTTAGAATATTTGCAAAGTTTGTCTGTCTTTTTTTTTTTCCAATTAGAAAAAAAAACACAAAAAACAGTGTTTTTTTGTTTGGTCTTTTCCGTGTGCGGCGATGAGTTCAGCTCGATCTCTCGAAACGCTCCGTTCGGCGATCGCATGTTCATGGTTTGCAACGTTTAAACATTTCATGATGATGTTGTTGTTGTTGTTGTTGTTTTTCCAATACGAAAAATTTCAAGGTCTTTGCACTATTTTTCTGTACTTTTATTTTGCCGTTGATTATTGTGTGAGAATACTTATTTTAGTTGTTGTTGTTGTTGTTGTTGCTGTTGCTTTTTTTTTCGAAAATTTCTTCGTTGCACGCAGCAAAGCACACATACACACACACACACACACAGCGAGAGACTTGCCGTTTCCACTTGACTGACACTTTGATTGACAGTTTGTTTGATTGTATGTGTGTATGTGTGTGTGTGTGTTTGTGTGTAGGGTGTAATTATTTGCATTTAATTTTATTATTGAAGATTGCAGCGTACAAAAAAAACAGCGATTTTCGCTGAAGGTCAGCAACTGTCGTCACTGTGCTGTTGTTGTTGTTGCTGTTGTTGTTGTTTCGTTTGTTGCCTTCTGCTGTGTTGTAATTTTTCCAGCCTTTCATTGCTTTCGTGCTGAACTAATAATACATTATTGTTGTTGTTGTTGTTGTTGCTATTATTGTTGCTTCGCTTGCTGCCAATGCTGCTTCTTCTCGTTTGAAATCTTTACCGACTTCGCCTCAAATGCGTTTCCTGCTTTGTTGTCTCGTCATTGCATCGCTTCAATGTATATGTATGTATGTACATATGTGCATTCGTTTGTATATAAACTTGATTTCCTTTTTCGAGAACGAAAACGAGAAGCGGAAGATTTTCATCATCTTGAAACAAAGCGCAATGAAGCAATCAAACGTGCGACCGTTTAATTGCGAAAGCAGTTGGCATCACTCAGGGACACCGCAACGAAACTGTACGTGTTTTTTTTCTAATTAGTTTTCGCTCATTTCAGTTTCAGTTTTCAGCTTTCAGCTTTCAGTCAAAATCCGTCAAGACGGACGACTTTAACAAGCTCAAGCTGAAGCTCAACAGCAGCCGCAAAACAGTCATTATCGACAATTTCAAATGCATTTGCAATAACAATAAAACCATACAAAAATAGACGAATGTCGATTGCATTATTACATGTTTTATATTTTAGATTTTTTGTTATTTTTTTGTATTACTTTTTATTGAAATTCTTGTTTTGTAATATTTCTTATACAAATTATGTATGTTATTTTTTATATTCGAACGTGCGCGGTAGGAATTTGACAAAATCGCATTTGTTGTAAAATGCCTTAGTTTTCATATATAATTTTTAACAATAATAACAATGAATATTTCCAACAAACAAACCATTAATTGGAAAAACCTTTGTGTTACATAATTTCCCGGTATTCTAACATGATCTTTGCGCAAATCTATTAATCAATTTTTTGTGTTGACTTCTGTGGCTTCTAAAAATGATAATCAGTTTTGTATGGTTTTTTTTTTCCTTGTTATTTGTCTAAGTCGAAGCGTTGTTGTTGTTGTTGTTGTTGGCTTCTTAAGAAATTTAATCTTTAATATTATATTCATGTTCATATTACATGCACTGTTGAAATGCTGTAAACACTATACACGTCTTGACGCAGACGATGTCGATGTCGACGCTGACGTTGACGTCGACGACAGAAGAAGTCGCTGCCGCCATCAATGACAAGCGTCGTTGTAGAATTGCATACAAATTTCAAGGTTACTCATACGACATGAGCGCAGCACGCAGAGGAGCAGAGCAGTCCATCCAGTATCTAATACTAGTAAAAATATGAATATGGCGTCGAAGATGAGAATACACACACAGACACATACACACACACAGATGCATACAGTATTGCGTGCTATCATGCACAGCGCAGTGGTCATAGAATAATAAGCAACTAGCAAAGAAAAACAAAACAATAATAACAACAACAACAATAACAATAACAATAAGAAAGAGACGAGCAGAGCAGAGCAGAGGAGAGTCTATCGGTTAAATAGAATCGCAACGTTGAAGATGCTTATATAAAAATCCAACTACTAAGCAACACTTTAAAGAGCACAAGAATGAAACGTTTTGTGCCTTAGAAATGCATTTGTATGTGTGCACACTTATAAGCACTCACTTACATATACACACGCGTTCGTGTGCAGTGCCGAAGATCAAAGCGATCAAAGTGCTGTAAGCAAGAGCGACGCACAGAAGAGCGAAGCGAACACACAGCGAGAGAGAGAGAGAGAGTGCTTAGAAGATGTTTTGCGAAGCATCTTGAGCGACTGTTAGAAATGCAATGCATTTCTCTCTTTGCTTTTGCATTATTCAGTAAGGCGCGCTCGCTTGCCTGACGAGACAACCATTTAGTATACCAACCGCCGGCCACCCACCTAGCAGTCAGTCCCTTAGTTGAGAGAAGGTGGCTGAGCAAACACTAATTACCGCTCTCAAGTGAAAAGTCTTCTGTGCGTGTGTGTGTTTCATATTTTCTTTGTTCATCTTTTGCAAAACTAATAATTTAAGCACAGGCATATACACACACACACACGCACATTCGTTGATCTTTAGAGAGATGTTGGCGGTAGAAACTTTTTCGTTTTCCATGCTCATACACATGCCCGCCCATGCTTACATATATCCTGCCTTGGCACTTTGCTTAAATGGCCTCATTTCCAGTTACTTTTGTAACTTTTCAACCAACGCCATGTGGGTGAGGCCCCAAGTGGGTGGCGGTGGGGCATGGCTTATTACTTAGAGCGCGGTTGCTGGTCGTTGAAGTGTGCTGCGGTTTGCCAAGTTTTTAATTTGAATACACACACATACATATGTACATATGTTAAAAAAGATGCGAAATGTATGTTCGACTCCAAGCGAACGCCGCGAGTATTTGCTGAGTTTGTCTGTCTGTCTGACTGTCCGTCTGTCTATCTGTATCCGTGTCTGAGTTTCTAAATGCTGTGCAAAAGCATGTAACGACTGCATGTGCTTCTGTGTGTTTGTGTGTGTGTGTGTTGTTGGTCGTATAAAAAGTATAAAAAAAATCGGAAAGGGAGCTATTTTCGGCTTTGCCGAAATTTATATACGCTTGCAAACGTTTGCCCAATTATTCTTATTGGCTAGTCTTTTTTGTCGATTTTTTCAATAAGTATCATTCTCGTTTTTGAAGATTTAGGTGTAAAGTCACGCCCATTTTCTAATTTGTCTTAAAGAAAGCATTGCAGTCACACTTCACTACATATTGCAATCCAATTTTATCTCATCTGCTTACAGAGAAATCGCATTTATAAGTTTTTCGCTGTATAGGCGGTGCCACGCCCTTTGTGTCCGACTCTTTGAAAACCTTGGTTTAAAGTCAAGCATCAATACAATTACGTAATTGCAAAGTTTGGTTTGTTTATACTCAAGAACAAAAAAGTTTTTCTAACAAAAACTTTATTTTTGACCGATAGTTCCTATGGTAGCTATATGCTATTGTGGTCCGAACGAAATAATTCTGAGATATACAATGTCTGGACATATCTGGAAAATTTGTGCCTTTACATTTTATCTAAATGATTTATATAGACGAAGATGTCGCCTTCTCTGCGTTGCAACTACATGACAAAGTTGATATGCTCACTTTTGCAAAGAGTATAAAAAAGGGAAGGAGGAAACTTATGCAACAAATTTTTTTATTGCCACTTGTGGCAACAGTTTTGCGTATAAAAGTCAAATGATAGCAAATGAAAAAAAAACCATGAAAACCATGAAAATTTCCATGTGCTTCTCTATTAACGCAATGCAATTTACAAGTTTCGCCTTAAGGCACATTTATGTATACTTATTGCCGCTTCAGTTGGCTGAGGTGTCATTTGTATGCCACGAGTGTGTCACTTAATCATCATGCACAGCGCTAAGATTAACATATTCCGCCTGTCGGGCCACACCCAAAATCACTTGCACACAATTGCATGTCTAAGCAGCGCCGCAGAGAACGATTATTTTATTGGTAATTTTAATTGTGCTTTAAAATAGTTTGAACAACAACAACAAATCAGAAATCTCCAACGTAACGTAACGCACACAATTTGTAGGTGAATTGCCCTTTGCCGCGTGCACATAATCAATCAGGCATTTCAAGTGCTGAGATACAAAGCAGAAACGGCAGCTGAAGCAGCAAGAGCAAGAGCAACAAATCAGTCAAGCAGACACAAGAATTTCTTGTATTGTTATGCAAATGATTCGCGTTGATGATAATCATAATGCTGATCATGATGATGATGCCTTTAATAGCACTGACAGCTGCACAATTCGCTCCTCATTTGTCTTCAACTTCAGCTGTCTTTATATCACACTGCCCCACCGACCGCTCTGCCACTCGCTGACAACAGCAAACAGTTGAACAATCAACGTTGTATGCATCATAATTTCAGGCAACTACGCCATCGACATCATCGCCTTTGCCATCATCATCAGCAGCAGCGACAGAACCGTAAACGCCAATTTTCTGCCTGATTTATTTAATCAATATTCAAAATCGCATACAAATCATTCGATATCATTTCATATGCCGACCACACTCGAAACCCAAATGACAACGACTCACGGCGGCGGCTTCATTGTTCGCCTCGCCTCGCACTTCTTGCAATGCTTTATTTTAGAGCAGAAATTCAAACTGGCCGAATAAAAACGCACGTTGCACATATTTTTAATGAGCTACGAAATGTTCTTGAAGCCAACTTTGGCTTAGTTTGCAAAGCCTTCTTATTGTTGTTCCTGCTCAACCGTTGATTGAACGATAATTATTTTTGGACCGCCGTCATTGCATGATTTTCGATTTTGGCCGTCGTTTGAATACCATTTTGTTGCTGCTGCTGTTGTTGTCTGCATGATGTATTGTTAAATGAGTTTCTTTATTCAAATGGCGCTCGTTGTGTTGTACATGACAGCAGCGACAGCGACCGACAGCGCGCACAACCGTCGTTTGAGGGGCGTTCGATCGATCGATTGATTACTCAATAAATATCATAATTGATGACTTTCTTCTATTTGATTTTATTTTTATTTGCATTCATATTTATTTCTTATTGTTATTATTTTTTTCGGTGTTTTGTTAATCGTTTATTTAATTTGCTTATTGCAAAACATTTTAAGAACATTTATCGCACATTTCTGTTATTTTGATTCCTATAAAAACATCCATTGCAAAATGAATTATTATTTATTTTGATTCGATATAACTTCACCTGATTTCTATTGAAGTTCCATAGAATTTTCAATATGTTGAAATCATTCTTTTGGGCTTTCCTTTGTATTGGGCTTTCCAGTGATCCAGAGATGGAAAAATTCATATGATGTGACGTTATTATCCTTTCGCATACCTTTGTAGATTTCATCGAGTGACCAAACTTTGTTCATTTGCCATAAGAATTCGGTATATGAAAAATCATTCAAGGGTGTTGGAAATATACTAAAAATAACAGCAGTCTTAGACTCAAAGATATTTCTACGACAGCTGTTCGTGTATTGCGCTTTCACTGTATGAAGTATTTGTACCTTTACAAAAACACGTTTAATAAAATATTACACCATCAATTCGATGCATAAAAAATAAATGCAATAAAATAAACAAAATAAAAATAAAAATGACATGTTATTAAAGCACGTAAAGAAGTCACAAAATATTACAACTTTGTTCACGTTTGATTTGCTTTGTTTGCATTATAATATATTATATATTATATGTTTTCTTTAGTTAAAAATTTGTGCACATATTTATTAATAGGAGTATTATTAATATTATTATTATTTACAAGGCAAACGAATGTGTTGCGCAATTGAATGTTATTACAAATTAACAAAAAATGAAGGAAAATAAGAAGTACAACAACACGAAAAGAACTTTGTACGCGCACAAGTTATGTAATTCATATGATTATCATAATTAATGTGGCCATGGAGCGTTAGACCAAGTCAAGCTAAGTCGCCGAGTCGCCAAGTTATCGAGTCAAGTTATGTCACAAAGTAACGCGAAGAAGATTAGCAGAACTGAAATAGAATCGCATAGTTTATTTTACGCTACAATTTTGCGCCAATTGGAACTCGAAAAAAGGTGCCTCACTCGACTCATTCGACTCATTCGACTCGTTCGACTTGTCGACAACAAAAGTACGCTAAAAGCTTCAACCTTGTACATCATGTTTCATGCTCTTGAAAATTACTAAGCAAACAATGTGAGAGCATTTCGTATACGACCAACAACAAAATTTCCACACACTGAATTGAAAAATAAGTGAGCAGAGAAAACCGTAGTTGTTTCATGTAATGTTGTTAATAAAACAATTAACTGACATGGCGCACAAGTCAAAGGTGTTAGACGCAAAAAAAAAAATAGATGGAAAAGACATGAAAATGCCATAAAAAAAAAAATAAAAAAAAAACAAAAGTGCGACGCGTGCTCTTGCGCACAGCTGAAGATGTCATTAGGCGCCGCCAAAAGTGTCAAATTAAATGCGCATTAGTGCGTCTTAAAAGACATAATGAAGATAAAAAAGTAACTTCCAAAAGTAACTCCAAAAGTTCGGCCAAAAGTTACCAAAAAAAAAAAACGAAAAGCAAACGTAAGAAAAAGAGGAAAAGAGAGGACAGAAAAACCTGTGGCCACAAAAATTTAATTGCATAATTAATAAACATTAAAAGCACTTAAACATTATTGTACGAAATGAGAGACAAAAAATAAAAAAATAAAAAAATACGAAACAAAAAAACAAAATTGAGAATCGTAAAACCAAAAATGTATTTAATAATAATTCCGTTGCTGTTGTTTTTATGACAATAGACACGCACCACACACACACACAGAGACACACACACTCACACACAGAGAGACACACAAACACACTCACATGACGTATATGTACGTAATTTTATTTGGCATTTTTTCACTACGTGCTGTCACTCATTCCCGCTCTACACACCGCGCGTGTTCTCAAACCCCCCTTTCTATCGCATATTCTTGGTCTCAGCGCAAAGACAAAAATAGTTGGCATAATTAGCATTTCAAACACAACGTGACCTTCACCTACAAGCGGCAAGAGCAACAACAACAGCAACAACAACAACGACGATTGTTGTCCACAACAGGCCTAAACGCGTATTCAGTCAGTCATGTCAGACCCTGAGACATACTGTCCGTCAAACCGTCGTTTGGTCAGCCATGTGTCCAGAAAATTTCAGCTTTGCTGCTTATATAATTAGTGTTTTGAGCGTTAAATGTTTTGACGTTTGCTTAAAAGCACAGACAACTCACAGAAACCGCAAACGTTAAACAAATCTGATAAGCAAACTTCGCAAAAAAACTGTCTTCAATGAGGAGTGGCGCGCGGTTGGCAAGTTCCCACAGAGGGCGCTTTTAATTAAACGAGTACGTTAGATAATTAACCAGAGTTTAAATAAATGTCACGCAAGAAAAATCAGAATTATAGTTTGGTAGTTGAACTTTCTTTTAAACCTTCAATAACATACTGAATTTTTTTTGAAAATTCGGCAATTTTGAGTTGTAATATGAGCGCAATTATAACTTGAAGCATTAACGTATTAATTTCGATTCGTAGGTGCCAATGTTTTAGTGTTAAATTGTATATATCAAGTCTCTTGTATTTATAGTTTGTAGTTTTGTTCAATTTGATTTACTTAAACATTAATTTGCTTGCTTATAAAAAGATACATTTTCAATTGCCGCCCAATTCGGCGTGAGCGCTCAAAACCGCTCCTGCTTATCATAGAAGTCGAAATGTTTCGTTTGTATAAAAAGTGAGACACGCATGATAATTTATGTTCAAGTCGAGTCGTATGACAAAGCAATGAAATCGAAATCGAAAGTGCTTTTTTGCTGATTTGTTATTGTTTTTTTTTTGCCTTCTTTATTTACTTTTTGTTTATTTGTGATTTACTATCGCGAAACACGACAAAAGCGTCGGTCATCGCCGACCGGCGCTAAGAGATTTAGCAAGTTTCTAGCGCATAATTGCCGCCGCCGACGAAGTCGCTAGAATAACAACAAAGTCGAACTTAAACTCAAAACAAAACAAGACAACTCGAATCACTTTTTGCGCATTTTGATTTCGAATTTGTTTTTCTGCTATTGGATTTTTCAAATGATTCTTAGTTCATTTACATGTGCGCAGTGGGATTTTTCTGTGAGTCTTGTTCATCGATTCTTTTATATTATTCCAGTCTGGTTTGTTTCTGCGTCAACTTCTGCATACTTCGATTTGGTTCTTTGACGACAAGTTGTTGTCGTTGTTGTTGTTGGCGCTGTGCAAATTCCAAGAAGTGTTTTTGTTTTGACGCAAATGTTGTTCTCGGAAGTAAAAAAGTCTTTGGCTAACTCAATTGTTGTTATTGTCAATTGCTTTGATTGGGGTTTCCATATATGCGACGTGCATTGGAAATTGGTTATAGCAGTGAAGCAGTGAATGTTGTTGTTATTGTTATTATTGTTATTGGTATTGCAGGTGCTTTAATTACATCGTAAACAAACCTTTTATAGCGAAAAAATCATATTCAATGCATACTTCAACCGATCATGTTCAGATTTCAATGCCGGCACGGCAATTGAATCGAAAATCCCGGAATTGTTCTTGAAAATTAGTTTGTTTATCGATAATTCAATGAACTTGTTCAAGCTACCTGAAATAATGCATAAGACGGTTCTTTAAATGCTAAGCAAGTATATATATTATAATATAACTATGAATATTCTTTCAAGCTATTTTTTCATGCTTTGTGCCAATTTTACTAATACTATTGACATATTTTAGTTACAATGGTTTGGAATACTCGTAATTTTTTTAAAGTAAAATAGAAAAACGTTTTTTCTGGAACAAATTGGTTTTGAAAATTGAAAATTTTTATAAAGTATATAGTATAAAATGCCGCTTTGAAAGTACAACTTGTCATAAGGTTCAATTCATGAATCAACCTATATTTCTTAGGAAAAATTAACCTCTTGCACTGAAAATGCTCGAAACAAGAGATAATCTGAAAAAGAAATATCTAGAAAATTGTAAAAAATTGCCTTCGATGACGATCATCTATAATTTTTCACACACTTTAAATAGATTATGATAATGTACGACGAAGTGCTGAATTCACACAAGAACGAGTCGTGAATATTGAGTAAGGCCATCTAAGTAGGCACATGACCGAAACATCCCCACTCACGAAGCGTTCTTAAATGATCTCCTAAGATATCTTCACTAGATTTCTTTGGCTAACATTTTTCATGCGGATAACATAGATCTAAACTCACATCCAACATTATTTGTAGAACCATGTCAAGGCTGTTGTCCGAATTTATAGATTGACATCTGTTAGTACTATTTAAATTTTTGTTTACTGTTCTAGACTTAAACTTTAACTTCTTAGAGTACAAATTCCTCATACACATTAGTCAAGTTTTTTTATAAATAAAATCCCTCATCTTCAGCCATTCTATGTGCACAATATTTGGGAGTGTTTTATTTCGGCATAAAGTCGAACATTAAAGTCAAAAGTTGAAATCCATGGCTGAACACATTGAAACTGCAAAGGCAAAACCTGAAACAACAGAAACTGACAAGTAATTTAGATCACACACTCTCGATAGCCATGAGTCCTTTTCGGTGTAATCTGAGCCATTAAAAAAATACAACTAAACACGAAAACAGAAGCAACAACAATTAAAAGTTTTTAATTTCGCTTCCCTAACGAGTATTCTTTCCATCTCTTATTTTTTTTTTATTTTTTTTTTGTTCTGGAGACGGTTGACCGATCTTTGTTGTTGTAGTTGCTGTCTTTGTTGTTGTTGTTGTAGTTATTGTTGTTAGTAATTTTATTTTGGGTAATTGCAGGTAATTGTTTCATTGTCTGTTGTTGTCATTTACATTTGCTTTGCTGCTTGAATTTGCCGTTGAATTTGTTGTTACTTCTTTTCATTCAACCACTTTTGCTGTCAACGTTGCTGTCTGCATTGTTGTTGTTGCTGTTGTTTGTTTGCACATTGACACAGGTGAAACTAATTAGGCCACAAAACTCAACACAGCTTAGCTCATTTATTGCTGTTTTATTTGTTCAACAACAATGCAGCAAAGGCAGATGGTAGAAGAGCCACGAAAAGAGAGGAAAACTCTGTTTACAAATTAAGAAAAAGAAAAGAAAAAAAAATTGAACTCATTTTGCATAAAATTTAAAATAAAACAACACACATTTAGTCACCAAAAAAAAAAAAAAAAGGGGAAAAAAATGAGACAAGAGCGCAAAGAAAGGCGCAGACTAAATAGATAAACTTCATTACCTGTTTCAGAATTACCTTCTTTTTGTTTAACAACAAATAAAAACCTGAGTTTGTGGCGAAGCGTGAAGAAGTGTGGAGAGGCGTGGTGCGTTGAGGGGCGTTTCGGTGTGGCAAATAATGTCATTGACTTCACTTTGTTGTTGCTGCAGAAACACTTGTGTGAAGTTTTGTTGCTTCTTTTCTTGCCATTTCTTTTCTCTTTCTTTTGTTTGCAAAGACACAAACAAAGAAAGTGCGACAGAGAAGTAGTATAAAAAGAAAAAGAAGAAGAAGAAGCAGTAGCAGATAACAACAACAACAAAGCAAACTGACCCAAATCCGTTGCCAACACGGCGTATGCGTAATGAGTTTTTACTTTCGTAAGTTTTCGCTTTCGTTCAACTCAACAAAAATATAATAATAAATGAATAAAAAAAATGAGAGAAAAAACAACAACAAAAACAATACACTAAAAAACAGCAAAGCGAACAAAAAAAAAAGTCTGCGAAAATCTGCGCTGAAAATCTAAAGAAGTAAACATTAATTTTTATATCTTTTGCAGGAAACGTGCCACGGCAAAATGAGTTTCATTTAGCAGCGATGCAAAAAGCATTAAAACGACAAAACGACGATGAAAATAATGAAAAAAAAAAAATGAGCTTAGAAATTCCACAAAATGTGCAGTTTTGTTTTTGCTTTTTGTGTTTTGCTTCATAGTTAAAGTTTTACAGTCTTTGAAAAAACGCTTCATGAGCGCAAAGTCGCTTTTTAATAAGTCTTCAAATATGCGCGTCGACGTCGGCTTGGTCGTTATCACATGATGATGTTGTTGTTGTTGTTGTTGTTGCCCTGTGCCTGGCTGTGCGGGCATGTCGCTTAGCACATGGCGTTGGCACACATGCACACAAGCAAAGTGGGCGTGGCAGAAGTCTTTAAAGACTTATAGCTGAGAGCGCATTAAACATTCGGCGCGATCGAAGGCAACTTCTTTGTGTATTGTTTCTTATATATTTCGTCTGCTGGAAATTACCCAAGGTGTGTGTGCGTCTGGCCGCAACTTTAGACGCAAAAATGGCCAGCAAAAAAAAGGTGCAACTCAAAATAATAAAATCGTTTTTCAACCAAAAGTACGAAACACAAAAAAAAAAAAACAAAAACAACAACTTACTCACTCATTAAAGTATTATGAAATCATCATATTTTCATTTAAGCGGTCTGCGTGCGAGTCGTCGCATTCAAGCACGCCGGCAAAAAACGCACCAAAAGTCACGTTTGAGCATTTTGCTTTTGTTGTACAACATTCTGCGCCAAATAGTTAATATATTTTGCAGCAACACAAAGCAAACAATGCAATTTTCCGCAATGTGCCGCACTTCCCGCGTTTTCAAATCGCAACGCAAATGATTTCCTTTCGAGTTTTTGTAACTTTTACAAATTACACAAAATTTCTAAATTATTTAAAGTTGAAAATTATTTGAAATTTAATGAAAATGCAAATTATATAAATAAACGCAACCGAAGAACTCATCTAATTATTTGCGCTGTCACTAACTTTCCAACTAACGCTGTCTCTTTCGCTCTGCATAGAGGGAACTTGTTTTGCCCACAGGGTAACTTAAATTGTCAAAATACAACATAAGCGTAAAGCAAAGCATCCTTTTGCCATTTTCGGCATGTCATGCCACACGTCACACGTTTCCTTTACAAGCGTAAGCTCAGCAACAGTTTCTAGCCGTCGTGTATATGTGTGAACACAGCCATGCATATGTATGTGTCTAAATGATTTACACAACAGAAAACATGAGCCAAGGCGTGTGGCAGGAGGCAGGAGGCGGCGGGCAAACACACAATTTCACTTTCATAACCCAATGCCCGACTTCAGTGTCGTTATGTGCATAAATTTGTCTTTGCTGTTGATATATGACAGTGTTGCCTCTTAGTACATTTGTGCGTTTGTGTGTTGATAGTGTTGCCAAACAAACAAACACACAAACAAACAAACACATTGTTTATTAAAATGTTTGTCAGTTGTGTGCGGCAGCGACAGAAAGCAGGATTAACAGTTCAACGGACAGCGCAAGAAATGCGACAAAAGTCTGCAAAAGTTGTTGCATTTCAGTCAAACGGAATATTTTTTTGGCAACACTGTCAACGTTGGCAACACTGACACTGTTGTCCGTTTTTGTCTGCCGTATGTGTAATAGAATTTTTGGCACATTTTACTGAGCCGAAAATGTGTGAAAATCTAATTGGAAAATAAACTTTGTTGGCAGCGCACATGTCTTGTCTCATTCGCACTCGCATATTTGACATACTTTCATGCAAGTTGTGTAATTATTTGTGCACAAGACTGAAACTACTAAACTGAAACTGAACTAAACTAAACTGAACTAAACTAAAACTGACGACGTGGCACATACTCGTGCGGCATGAAAAGTATCTAGATACTTTAGTGTTTTATTTATTTTCATTTTAGGTTTTGTTAGTTTTTTTTTTTTCTTGCTTCTTATTTATGACTTTTAGTTTCAATATGTGTGTATGTATGTATGTACTTTGTGCTATGCATTCTTTTGTGGCATATTTCTTGGCTGTTGTTGTTGTTGTAGTTGTTTCTGTTGACCTCAAGACCTAAGCATAAATTACAAAGGAAGAACCAAACAAACAAGCAAAAGCAAAAAATAAACCAAAATTTATGCGAAATTTATGCGTGCCGCTCTTAGAATGTGTGCATGTATGTATGTGTGCGTGCGTGTGCGTGTGTGCGTTGTTTCACTTCTTGTCAGCAAACAACAATGTTGACATCACAACTGAAAACGAAACGAAATGAAATGAAATCTGTAAATCATGTTGGCTCCGCACGCGCTCAAAAGTGTGTTGATTAAAGCGTCGCAAGTCATCATGCCGGGGCGCCGTTCCATGCATTATTAACCCAAATAACTTTGCTACGTGCCGGCAGCCGTCCGTGAGCGGCGTTTAGCTACACGCTGTTAATGATTTCATCAACGTCAAAAGCATCAACCTCAGCTCGGCTCAGCTCAGCTTCGGCAGTGGCAGTGGCACAACCAAAAACGCATCAAAAGCCATTAATGCCGCTGGCAAGGCGCTCTTTATGTCGGTATGGGGCGTCAACTACACGTACATGTAATCAATAGTTGCGTAGATATTTAACACAGAGGCAGGGCAGTGACAAAGCCATTTGCATGATGCAAAGCGAAGTGTAACGCGCCTTGCGCTCAATTGCCAACCGAAAGCTAATCTTGACCTCAAAAACGTAAACAACAGGACGCAAATGCATTGCAGTACAGAAGCGGCTCAAGATATCGAAAAAAACACCGATAGATGGCGCGAAAAATGTCTCAAGACTCAAAAGAAGATAAGAATACAACCACCATGAAGGAAACAGGAAATCTTTAATAAGAGAGGGAAATGGCAACGCAAAGAGGGAGACGTTCCCAACCAAATAAAGTATGTCCGTCTATTTGTCTGTCTGTCTGTTTCATTGCGAACTAATCTCAGCCATTAAAAGCTATCGATAATCTAGAATAAATATTATCGGATCACAGTGGCATATTTGTGTCATAGTAGTGATAGAAATAATTCTTCGTTCGTCAATTAAACAGACGAAATTTTGTAATAAAATGTTTATACTAATACTAAAATTAGTTCTCAAAGTTTTTAAAAATAATTTCTTAAATAGTCGAACCACTTATATTTTGTTGCTGAAGAGGGCGTTTTCCTTAAATGTCTCAATCAATCAAAAAAAAAAAAATCTGAAAATTAATCCCAATATTAAAATAGAACATTCCGATTACCCCTTTGTATAAGAGATATCGGGCTATGGTTGGCAGTTCCTTGACTCAATATTGTTGAATCGCTCGAGCCTTTGGTGTCATCAATATCATTTTGACAAATTCTTTTAACGTCTTTAATGACTCATCAGAGAATCAGGGAGCTTTGTTGCGAGATTCTTTCTCAACCATTTTATAGGCCAGACCTCTCACTGATTACCACTTGATACTCAAAAGAAGCTTGCGGAAATTGACTCTCCCAGCAT
Source organism: Phortica magna (assembly GCA_037044515.1). Lineage (NCBI taxonomy): Eukaryota > Metazoa > Arthropoda > Insecta > Diptera > Drosophilidae > Phortica > Phortica magna. The sequence continues at coordinate 57,646 of JBAMBP010002698.1, forward strand.
TTTCTCGATAGGGATGAAGTTCTTTAAGATAGAGTTCTAAATCGGATCATCTATCTAACCGAAGCAAAGACTTAAATTTCCCACAAATATTATAGTATATTTATGTATTGTATATATTAAGGAGCTTTCTTTATTTTACGGAAACCGCTCAAACGCACCTGTTGAAATGAGGTGATGCAAATCAGTTGACTGCATTTAAGAAGCTTTTAACAATAAATTTTTGGTTATCAACACTATTTGTGTAACTGCGCCATAAAGTCAACTTTATTAACGCCAAACATCGCTTAAGCGGTCGACAAGCAGACCGACAAAGGGGCAACAGAACGACACTCTTGATATTTACACGTACTTGCAGATACTTTTTTTCTTGTTATTTAATTTCTTACTTCTTTTTATGGCACGGCGAAACATGCAACTTTCTACCATGGACTACCGTGTGTGTCTGTCTGTCTGTCTGTGCGCTGCCCATCCTGAAAATTTTCACTTTTCAAAAGAGAGATGAATAAAGCAGACAACTGCGCGAAGGTAAAGTTGCGAGTTGCGACCGAAAGTGAACAGACAAAAATCACGCAAGAAGTTCACCCATTAAATAAAAAATTGTAGCTCAACTTGCTGACGACATCAAGTCGGATCAGCGTCGCTGTCGTTATCATCATCATCAACATTATCATGTGAACATTATCTTCCTCATCATTTTCAGCAACATAATCATCATTGTCGTAGTCGTCAACTTGTTGACTTGACTGCTACCGAAATTTAAGTCAAGTGTCAAAAAGTGAAAATTGTTGATTTGTTTCTGGGTTGTTGTTGTTGTTGTTGCTGTCTGTTGGCTTCTGTTGCTGTCGACTTTGGTTGTGCGAGTTCAATTGCAGACAACCTCGACGTATGAGCTTTATTTATTTATTGCCTGAAAGACACAAATAAAACACTCGAGCAGAAATGCAATCTTTTGTGTAAGCAGAAAGTTGCTTAACGTACCAAAAAGCCAAGAAGTCTCTTCATTATCTCAACTCTCTCATTAAACACGGCAATACAAATACATAATTCATATGAATGCGAAAAGCATCAATCTTTTGTTTACCCTTTTTCACATTTGTGTGCGTTTCTTGATTTGAAGTTGAAGTTAATATGAAGCGGCACGCAAAGCCGCTTAGTGTTGCAGCTATTAAGAGATTGCATAAGCGGAAATTGCGCGATGATATGAACTGTCGCAGTGTTGTTGTTGTTGTTGTTGTTGCTGTTTCTTCTTGACTTCAATTCAAAGCTCAAAACATCAAATGTACGCTGACCTTGATCTTGCAACAGATACTTTGAGCGCTGAGCTGCAAACATTTTATTACGTTTAACCAAAAGCAAAGTTCCCCTCCACAAAAACAACATTTTTAATAAAGAAAAAAAATTAACTAAAACGAAAAACCACAAACAATGATATCATTAAAATAAATATAATAAACTTCATGACGCCAAAAAAGCATTTTTTGTTTTTGCTTTTCAAGTGAAGCATTTCAAGTTGACTTCAATTGGTTTGTTGCTGTTTTTGTGGTCATCATTTGACTTTTCACAAATTAGTAACTCAAGAGTTCTTCAAGTATGCGATAAGTTTATAATGAAAGCATTTCTTTCGAAAACAAAAACTAAAAGAGTCTTTGCAGATGTTTCTGCTTGTAAGCAAATAAATTGTCAAACGTCTTTAAGACGAAACGATCAAAAAGGAAGCTCTTCAAATTCATCAAGGATGCCCATTGAAACCACAAGACAAGTTTTCTTCGTAGCCATGTACGAAATGTAGCCAAATTTATCGGCGAAGCCTTATGAACTCATTATAAGTTTTCCGCTAATTAAACCCATCGACTTTCCATGAAGTTGTTCTTATGCAAGTAAAGCAAACATAGCAAAGCAGATGTACTCTTGTATGAACAGTTGTGTACGAAAAAATAGCGCACTTTTATAAAATGGATTTTGAATTATTGTAACTGTTCCCTTGGCTTCTCTTTTTATTATATTTTTAAACAAAAATCACTTACAGTTCTCAACTTAAAATTAATTAGTTTATGAAACCGAAAAAACCTATCTTAAAATCTATTCTATTCTTCGATTGCTAACTAAGACATTTAATGTACATTTTTTGCTAAATTATTGTTTATTAGCAAAGAAAAATTATTTTCTTAGCATTTTCATCGATATTGAGAATGAAAACAGATGGAAAACATAACTTCTTACCTGAATAAGGACATTTACAAAAAAAAAATTAGAAAATTGTTGAAATTTAAAAAATTATACTTTTTTATTGAAGAACAATGTCCAAAATTCCTTGAAATATTTTAGATCCTACGTAAATATGCATAAGACCGAGATAACATGATCAACGCCGACGCAAAGACTATAAGGCTTAGACCTAAATGAGTATGCTTGACTATTGAAGTTCTACTAACCAATAATACTAAAAATTATTGTATATATAAAATGAGTTGAATGGGTAATGTGATAGTATGCGAAGCGGCCTGAGTGAAATAATTTGTCGTTCGGAACGTATTCAATTTAAGTGACCCATTTATGACACTTTTTGAACCCCTTCACCCTTCTGTGACCCTATTTCTGTAAGAAAACAAACAACTTTTTCTGGTATAGCAAATCTGTCTGTGATTGTTGATCGAAGTCTTTTTATTTGTGCATTGGAAAAATAAGCAGGAAATCAGAATTAGCATGTTTGAATTTTGCGTAATTTTATGATAAGTGTGCTATTTGTTTGTCCACAGCTGTAAATACACATGTGTATGCTTGAATGTATAGCTAATGCAGAACTAATTACATGAATACATTGAAGCTTGCAGTTTCAAAATTGGGTCAGATTTATCATGTGCATTTGAACGAAAAAAAAAAAATGCAAAACATAACGAATGCCAACCAACATTGACGGCAACAATTGCACGAAGTGTAGCAGGGCAGGGCAGGGGAAACATGTCATTGTGAGCACAGCTCAAGCACATTGCGTTATAGCACCGAACATAACAGAACCGAGGAGAGCAGAAGAGAACAGAACAGAAGAAGAAGACAAGTGTACAGTAATCATTTGCAGCGTCCTTTTTCTACGCTTTTTGTGCTTCTCTCATTTCGTGGTGATTACTAAAATGCCACGAACAACAACTGCAACAACAACGGCAACAACAACAAAATGTCAAAGAACAACGAATGCGTCTGTGAGAGCGCAACAACAAAAATTATTAGAAAATTGCAATGACGACAACAACGATGATGACTTTGTTAAAGACGATGGCGTTGACGTCCAACTGCACTTGTTGTAGTCGTTGCTGCTGCCGCACCGCACCGCCCCCGCCTGCGCTCTAAGATAAGCATGAGTGCAAAATTGAAGGCGTCGAAAAATTGCAAATGAAAAACAACAACAAAAAAGTACATGTCTGTAGTAGAACAAAAAAAACAACTAAGTCAAGGCAGTGTGCGTCAAAGCGTCAAAGCGTCAAACTACAATATGTACAAGTAAGTAGTAAAGCAGCACTGAAGCAATTGAAAGAATTTCAACTGATAAGAGGCCACAGAAGTCGTTGTTGTATTTGCTCTCATTGTCGTCGTCGAAGTTGATGTTGATGTTGATGTCGCAATGATGTTGTCACACGTCGTCGTCGTCGTTGTCGTCAACATCATCGACCAGCGAGGTGACCAGAGGGGAAAGCAGTAATGAATAAGTAAGTGAAACGAAAAGAATTGAGTTCTTTGGCCATTTGACGGCGTTGGCGCGTCAATTGCACAAAATTACTTCGACACGCAAAAGTCCAATTCAGTTTAATAGAATTTAACAGCGACAACCTCGTCTAACAACAACAACAACGACGACGTTTGTGACTTGACTTCGAAGACAACGGCGATGATGTTAATGTTGGCGTTGTTGTTGTTGTTGTTGGGCACTAGTAATGCGACCAAAAATAGCAAAAACAACTCACAAAAAAAGTTGAACATTTACGAACTGAAAAATTGCAAAGAACACTTTTGTTTTGCCATTTATATATACAATTTGTAAGTTTAAAAGACACCATGAGAGTTGCTTAGCTTTGACACTCACACACTTTGACAATAGTCTCATGTGTCTGTGTGTGTGTGTGTAAAATAATAGTTCTAAATTAGATAAACACTTTTGAAAGCGACAAACACGCATTGGCAATGAGATACATTTTGTGCGGAGGCAAAATGTCTTCCTGAGCTTTAATTAATGAGTTAAGCAAGTCAAACACGCATAAAACTAATCAGAGTAGGGTTTATTCTGTTCTAAAATTTTGAAAAAATTAACTTAACGAAACTTTTCTCCAAACAATTTTTTTCAAACTGCTTGACATGATATCTCCAGTTCTAATCAACCGATCAGCACCAAATTTTTAATTAATTTTCTTAATAAATCGGACTATGTCAGGAACTAAGGTTATTGAAAACAAATGTTTTTTATTATTTTTAAAAAATTTGTGAAGTTCAATGAAAGTGGTAAAAGACCATTTTTCATTTTTAAATCGTCACCATCTTGTGGAAAATTTAAAAAGTTTTTTTTCCATCATTCGGACTGTAATTACATCTATTTTGAGCATAACTGCATAATTGTTTTATTTTTCCGGATAGTCCAAGGCTTGGAATCATGCCAACCATGACACCACTTTTTTTTGTGGGTATCCACTTCAAAACATCAGAACTCAAAGATCTTGAATTTTTTTTTTTTTGCCAAAATTATCTTCGATTCTTAAAGCATCAATAAACAAAATGGCATACTGATAATATTTTTATTTTTTTTTCTATTGGTAAAACTCCTCAACTTCAGGCTTCTGGAATAGAATACCCCCTTGAGTCAGGCGTGTTCCATAAGGTGGCAAAGCATCTGTAAAATGGTCACTGGCTACGAAATGTGTCGGTTGTGCTTGACAGATGTCAAATGATAATGGTTACATTTCAAACAATTAACTTAGAATTGATGTCACACAAGCCCAAACGCACACACACACACACACACGCACACACAAACACACATGTGAGTTTTGAACATTTTTTTCGGTTTACATAACAAGCTACAAAAACTGTTGATGACAACAACAACGACCAAGCAGAGGCAATTGTATAGCACAATAAGAAGAAGCATGCTAACAAAAGTATCTTGCTTGCATGTCTGCTGTACAAAGATACATAGATAGTAGCTAATCAAGCGATCGATCGAGTGACTGACTGACTGACTGAGTGAGTGAGTGAGGCGCAACGCATCAATGGCGCACCCAAGCCATGTTCGCCACGGCCTTTTGTCAGCTGACAAAGACTAATAGCACAGCAGCAGCGTTAGGTACATAGATACGGCGATACGTCGTTGTTACATAAAATTAGCGCTTAAGCTTATTTAGCACAAAACCATGTCATGCCATAAATTAAATTTATTCAATGTTGATCGCTGCAAAACGATTAAAAACTCGCCTAACCAAAACATGCCTAACCAATAATCTAGAATACAAAACGGTGGCTTTGAGTTTTAACCCAAACGTGCCACACAACAGAACAGAACAAATCAAGAAGCAGCTCACTTGAATAGATACGTTCCTCTGTCTGTCCCACTGTCTGTCTCTCTGTCTGTCCGTCTGTCTGTTTGTTTGGCTGTTTGGTTTGTTTGTGGTTGACAGTTGACAGTTGACTTCCTATACGAGTGGCTTGTTGTGAAGCCAGCCAGCCAGCCAGCGAGCGAGCAATAGCAACGACAATAGATACACAGATACAAATTCTAAGCATTGTAACGCTTGATTGAACAATTTGTATCTGCGCACATCTCTTTTTTCGTTGATTTTGTTGTTTAACTTCGACTTTTGTTGTCGTTGTTGTTGTTGTTGTTGTCGTTTTTTTGCTTTCCTGGTCATTTGTGGTTTTTTTTGGTTGGACATTTTAATTAAAGTTTTGCGCTAAACACGTAAATGTGAAATCATTAAAACGAAATTCATTAAACGACAACCGAAAGCGCACATAAAAACGAAACTAATAAATTAATTAAATTTACGCTTTGCACTAACAACAACACCAACAACAACAACAACAACATGAAGCAAAGGCAAAGTCAAAAGCAGCAATGAATCGAAGTCAAGTCGCGTCAACTTGAATGACAACGAATTGAGTCAATCAAAGCCAAGGAAAGCCATGCCCAAGTGAAGTCCCATTCAGGTTGCTGAATATGATTTTTATCGCTTTGCGGCATGCATGCTTGCATAGTTCGTTGGCGCGTATCATGTGCAATTAAATTAAACTAGCGACGAGCAACATTTGCTTGCCTTTTCTTTGCTTTTCTATGCTTTCAATGTCAATTGGCGCTCAAGTGTGCTAACAGATACTTCACAGAAGGCAGCAAGAGAGTACCTTGACAAAGAAGGCGTTCTAAAATGGCTTCCCATAAAGAAAATGAAAATACCTTGCTGAAAAATTCCGTTTGTCTTTGAAGGTGTCTTGAAGCAAGCATGGCAGGACTTTTACGTCATCAAGTTTGAGATGAGAAATTGTAATTTTAACTAAACCCTTCTAAAATCCTTTATTTTAATAACGAACTTTCAGCACATACCCTTCAGCATTTTAAGCAGCGAGTAGGTAAGGGCCACTTGATTTTGGCAGGCTTGAAAAGCGAGTTGGGAAGCAGTAGCCGATGACTGAACAATACTAGTTTAGACACGAGTGCGGAAATATGAGTTAAAACCAGATCATTCTCGAGCCCTTCATTTAGAAGCGAGAAGGGCAGGCCCAACTGATATTGGAAGCCTTGAGAAGCGAGTTGAGAAGCAGTGGGCGATGAAACATACCAAAAAAGGCCTGACGAACGCCTTGTGAAGCGCTTCAGTTGCCTGCTGGGTTGCCTTACCTGCCACACTCACACTTCCCTTGTTTATATACAAAATCGTGCGGCAATTAAGTTGTTAAGCTCTTGTCATCGTGCCATAGCCACAGGTTGTTGCTGCCGTTGTTGTACGCCTCTGTGGGCGTGGTCATTTGCTGGCTTAGCCACAAGCAAAATAAAGCAAGAGGCAAAAAATGTGTCGCATGGCACGGCAAACAGTTTGGTTAATTTTTGGCCTCATTAGTTCTGACCGCATGGCTCATTGGTCAAATGACTGTTCAATCCGACACTTCTCAACCCTCACACCCGCCTCATCATCATCATCATCATCATCATTTAACGCTTAACCTCTTCTGTGGTCGGTCAAACTCCCTCTCTCCCCCACAGGGTATGAGCTTGGCAAATGTTTGTCATTTTTCTTTAAAACCCAAAGAAAGGAGCAAAAAAAAAACAACAACAACAACAACTTTCACAGCACATTAAACGGTTTTTTATTATATAATATCTTTTTTTTTTTATTTTTTTTATTACTTTTTTTCATATTTTTCGAGGTGACTTTCGCACAGTTTGCGTTTTCATGTCCTTTCATGCTTCCTTTCAAACATGCCGCTGGCAATTCACACATTTCGCTTTTATTTGTTCAGTGGTTTTTCTTGAATTTGGCTTTTTGTTATGGCCAAACAAACTTGGCCATCATTTTTCTCTACATTGTGCCTCACGCCCCCCAGAAAGTTTTTTGTGCCTGTTCATCGAACATTTCCATTCTAATGGGGGAAACATTTGATGAACTTCTGCTTATTGGCTTTATTGCTCTTCTGGCCAAAATATAAAATACTAAAGCACAAAAAAAAAAAAGATGTCCTTTATGTGTGTTTTCTGCTTCTTTTTTATATGTTTTTATGTCTTGCTCATTTTGTGCTTTTAAGCGAAAAATTACGCCATTTTATGCTGCCCCCCATATGTGTGTGTCTCATGCTATCTTCAGCAATTTTTTGTGAACTTTTTGGGTTCAAACCGAATTATTACTTCTTAAACAATTCAATTATCGAAGCTCATTTTTTTGTTGTTGTCTTATTGGAATTTTGTTACTCATACGAGAAGTTGTCTGCGGCAATCATGTAATTCAATCAAATCTTTGTTTTCTTCGTAAATTCTTCTACGTAGCCAACATAACTCATAAACTGTATTATAATGAATCATAGACTTTCTTATAAGCGACACACACACACACACATACACACACAGACACATGAGCTACGCCAGTAAACTTGCCACAAGCGTTTGTTCTTCGTTTATCTAACAAACAATTGCAGTTTATCAATTCTGCGCTTGAAAACAAGTAAATCCCCGAAGGCGTCTCACACACACACACACACATGCACACACACACGCACACATGACTTGTGTGACACAAACAATTGCTGCTAATTTAACTTTGTTTCTCTTTGTTTTCTTTTTGCAATTCAACTTAAGTCGACACGTTGAAGCTTCTCTTTTCCTTTCCGTTTGCTCTCCTTTGCTCTTCTGCTGCTAATCTGTGCGCGAGGTCAAACAGTGCGCTCTGCTGCTGCTTCTTCTTCTTGTGCTGTCCCTTGCTTACTTTTCTATATTCATTACCAACACAAGCAGACACTAATGTGTGTCTAATGAGACGACTTAAGCAGTTGCGCTCTTTGTTCGTTTAGTTGGACATTTTATTCGCCTTTGCACACATCTTCCTAAGACTGTTGCTGCTCATGTATGTTTGTATGTGTGTGTGTGTAAGTATGACTTTTAATGCTGTTCTTGTTTATGTTTGACACTAAAAGTAGCCAACATGAGCTTAATGCAATTGGCACGCCCGCACAACCTCTGCCACCCTCACTCAATCTCACACTCTCGCGCTCTCTCTCTCTCTCTCTTTTACTCAATTTGATGTATTTTAACAGTAAGAAGCTTCGATTTGGTTTGCGTGCAATCTTACAAGTTATATGGCAAAGAGTCAATGCGGAAATTACCTTGCAGCGCAAAAAAAAACAAATCTGATGTTCTTGAAAATAATAATAATGACGACAATAACAACAACAACAACAGCAAGGAAAATAAAAACCAATACATACACACATGTGTATTGTATAATAATGCAATTGTAAAGATCAAAATCAACTTGGACGGCGCGATAAGAATCTCAAGTGCAATCCAACTATTAGCACAGCCTCGCTTACATGTATGTGTGTGTGTGTGTGTGTGTGTTTGTACGTGGCGTACTTCGCCGTCGTTTTCGCCGCTCTCTGCCTACGAATGTTCGTCATCACACTCAGTCGATCACTTTGTTTTGTTTGTGGTTGTAGTTGTTGTTGTTGTAAAAGTAATTAAATGCACGAGACGGCAACACTAACAGAAGCCGAAGCAGCGCTGTGTACTGAGAGTTATAAACTTTGACCAACACCAACAATCATGTCACTCACTGCCAACCCTTGGGTCAACCTGTCAGCAAGGGGGGCGTGGGGTGGTTTGGCAAGCCTGTAAAACCGCCTATGAAAACAAGTGTTCGCATCAATTGCACAAATCGTGGCGATTATTTCGAAAGCATTTAAACTGTTTCAACTCAACTGAGTTTCAAACCCTCTGTCTGTCGGCTCGTCCGTCTGTCCGTCTGAGTTTGTGCAAATTCGAGCTAAGCTATTGAAAATTATTATTCTGTAAACGGTTTTCTGACTGTTTGTGTTTTACCCGCTTTTCCTCGCAACCCCTTCAATTATTCAAAGTCAAATACAGTAGAACTTTGCAAAACCCAACAATTAGAATTGAGGCATTGTCTGAATTATTAAATTTTACATTATTGGTTTATTGGATTTTATATTTTCACATTAAATTATTGAACATAATGACTTTATATTTTACTTTATATCGAAGGAAGTGTTACAACTCTCTATATATAAGTGTCCAAATTACTCGAACGTCCGGATTACCAAGCCTCTGAGTCGGTAGCGTAACTCCTTCTAAAAGCTCCTTCTATTGTTGTTCCAATTTATTAAATTACTTCAATAGTTGGGAATATCCTTTCAAATGTTTTATGCTTTTTGTGAAATGATCTATTAAATTATATGATCAAGAGTAATCTTTCAAGCCTGGGATCAATGACAATTTGCGCACTGATCAAACCTCTTGTTATGGATTATTAAGTGTCCCGATTAACGAAGTTCTACTGTACTTCTGTTTGCCATGTCAACAATTGAGTTCGTCTTTCTTTGCTGAAATCGAAAGTTGCTAATTGCGGTACGCCTCTTGTCTAAAGTATGAACACATTTCCAGGAAATGTTCTCTTTCCCGGAACTGTTTGGTTCAATCTTAAGCTTCTTATATAAAACTCGAAAGTCTGCAATAAAGCTCAACAACACCTGAAGTTCAGTCGACATAAATACATTTTGCATGCGGTTTTTTTTTCTTTTTTTTTTTTGTTTCGTTGCTTCACCCAAAAACCTAATGATCGCCGCTCAAGGTCAGCTTCGGCTCGAAAGCAAATTCTAAAGCTTTGCACATTTCTAAGCAAACCAAACGATAAAAATAAATGAAACCGAAAAAAAAAAAAACATAAATTACTGTCCGAAAAATTGTATTTAAATGTTTTTTTAATGGCACAAGACAAAAGTGACTCGTTGTAGAATATCCAAAGGCAAATGCCAAAAAAAGTGAACTCAACTCAATGCAACTTAACTTGTATGCCCGCAAAAATATAATGAAAGACGTCAGACGGACGGACAAGAGGGCAGACAGACTGAGAACAACTTCACCGAGCAGAACAATAAAAGTGAAGACAAGCAGAACAACAACAACAACAACGACAGACAAATAAAAGAAATAAAATTAACACACAAAAGTTGAAGACAGACAGAAATACAAAAATACAAAAACCACAAAAGAAGTTACGACAAAAGAAGACTTTAAAAAAACGAAAAAGAAGAAGAAAAACATGAAATGAAATGAAATCAAAAGTGCAAATGACTTCAATATACGAAAATACAAAAAGAAAGAGGCACACAAAATGGCCCGGCTCGATTTCTAGTGCAGAGCCAAGCTATGAGTCTATACAACAACAACAAGAACAACAAGAACAACAACAAAATAAAGCAAGCGCTTGAGCATAAATAACAACTAAAATATGTAAATCATTTCGCTTTGGCTTTGGTCTTCAAAAACGCAAACGAACCAAAGACAGAACCAGAACGGCCGGCCGATGGACGACAGAGTTGATTGCTTCGGTAGGGTTGCTTTGGTTGAGGGGCGTATGAACGAAACGTTGTGATAGCAACCAACAACCAAATAAAGTGGACGCGCTATCTTTTTAGGGTGCAGCAAAGGTTAAGACGTCGTCGTCGTCGACAATGTTGATGATGACAAACACAAGTGTCATAGAATAAATATTGCACAAGAGAATGTCGAAGACAAGAATACGACGGACAAAAGCAGAAGAAGAAGAAGAAGAAGGTATGGTAAAAAATGCAAGCAATGTTGAAACTGAAGTGCGCCTCTTGAGAAGCGCTCGCAGACATAGTCACACACACATACACACACAACACATAGTCATATACACGCAATGAAGCTTACAAAGAACTAAAAGAGAGGGAGAGTGTTTGAATTGAGAGCTGAGTTGTCATGTGGCGCTGCAGGTGCGGAAATACCGTGCGTAAATTGAATCAAGCACAACAACAATGTATACGAAGAAGTATGACAAACCACAACGAGTAGTTAAAGAAGAAGAAGCAGCAGCAAATGCTGAAGAAGAAGACTGCAGACTGTAGGTTGCTCTCTGCTCGCCACTCTGGTGTTGACAGCAGAAGTCAAATTATTCAATGGACAGCTGCTAACTAAAGTGTAGCGTTTCAAGTGTGTGTCTGTGTGTGTGTGTGTGTGTGTGTGTGTGTGTGTGTGTGTGTGTGTGTGTGTGGATGACGAAGACCAAAGACAACTAACAAGAGCAACGATAACACAACAACAATAGCAACAAATTTCACATACATATACTTGAGCATAGCGACAAGTCTTAAGCAAATTCATTAGAGTAACGTTAATTGAACTGAAAGAAAAATTACGTAATTGAAAATTTGCAATGAACATGGTTAAAGAATATCACAAGTGGCGGCGAGGTGGACATACGTATCGTGGTACACTACCAAGAGCATAACAACTTTGTCATGGCGTTTGTAGTGCATCACTGATGACTTCTAGTAAGTACATGCATTGATCAGTGCGATGTCTCAGAGACATGTCCGTCTGTCTGTTACAATACAAACTCATGGCCGGACAATGTAAATCTCAGTATCATCTTGATCGGATTACTAAACCACATAGTTAGGTTATACTTAGGCATGATCAGCCGAAATTGTTGGTAGAAGCGTTTCTAGTTCTCCGAGCTCTTAGAGACGCCCATGACAATGATGGCTCCAAATAAGCTTCATGCTTGATGTAATATTACGTAAATAATATATGAGACAATCGAAGCGCATATAAAATCGACCAAACTTGAAACTCTTTGCTTCAGCTTCCTCTCAGTTGCTGTCCAAGCTTCATATTTTTTAATTAAAAAAAATTGTTCTTGTCCACTTTTGACTTTGAAGTGCATTTGTAGTACGTCTTTTAGTCTTTGGTGATTATATTTGGAATTTTCATTTTGTATTTTGTTTATTTTTTTCTATTTTGATTTTTATTTATTTTTTTTTCTATTTTTTTTTTTTTTTCTGCTTTGACTTTTCAAGGCATTCGTTTGAATTGCTGCTGTGCTTTATTATCACTGCCGAGCGATAAGCAACGCAACCAAATACACAAGCAAATAGTCACACACACACACACTCAAACATACTTATACACTGAACATAGAAAAACTAATAAAAGGTCTTCGCTTTGGCCTCAAAGTGTCTTTAAGTGAAAATGGAAAGATTGTTTCTTCTTTGTGTGCATGTGAGTCTGTTTGTGCGGCTGTATGTGTGTATGTGTGTGTGTGTGTGTGTGTGCTGGCAACTATTAAATTACAACAAAGAGATTAGGGCACTCTAATCGCGTCTCTAATTAAAATTGCTGCTGCTCTTCTCATCTTGTTTGCATTTCACACTCAAAAAAAAAATAAGAAATGAAACAAAAATTTCAACAAAAATCTTGTGCCCATTCGAGGGCTTTGGTGACTTTATCTTCTATTTATTTGCCTTCGCTGCTGTTGCTCTGTTGCTGAGGTTGAAGTTGTTGTCGTTGTTGTTGTTGTTGTTGTTGTTGTTGTTGTTGTTGTTGTTGCTCAGCTCCTTTGTCTGCCCGCTCATCTGTTTGTCTTACGTCTTTAGTCATGCCCGCCTTTTGTTCTTTGTAAAAATTTGCCTCAAATGTTTCAATGCTCAACCAAAGACACGAAATGCAAATAATTCTTTCGCGTGTCTGCCGAACAATTTCCAACTAAAAGAATGTATTTTCAGCTCTGCTTTATGGCTCGACTGCCATGCGATTCTGCCTTTTGCCTTCTGTTTAATTTACTATAATAGTTTCGTGTATCTCATTTTTTCTGCTACGCAAAATAGTTGGACTTTTTTTTTCACTTATATTTCTTTGGCTTAACTTAAACAAATAAAATTAGTTAAATTACATTAAAATAAAGTTGGCGTTTGCCATATCATTTTATACTCTGTAACTTATGGCATAAGGCGGTGGAGAACTCAGAATGCTTGGCAGAATCTTTTATAAGATTATGTAATACAATGGAACTTCTTCAACTAATGCACTACATTTTTTTTTTTTTATTCAATAAAAATCAAAAAATTGACTTGTGTTTTGAAGTTGAATGATTTCGGGTGATGATGTTCACCGCAAAAGTATTTTTTTAAAAAAGAGACCGATATATATTGCAATACTTTTTTATATCTTAAAATTTTTTTTCTGAAATTTTTGTGAAATAAACTTTAATTAAAACATAATACAGTTGTATTATTATTACTTTTTTAAAGTCGATAAAATTTCTATTAATAAAAATGTATATAAAAATGTATAAATAGTCGTTCTATCGAGATCTAAAGAGACGTAACCCAAATAAATTATATAACTCGCTGAAAAATCCTACGAACTCTTTTTCAAAATTCTATCTGTATAATTTACTATTTCAAAGTAACTAATCAAATTTGTTTCGCTCGACTTTCTCTTTCAGATACAACACATGGAAAATATTTCTCAATAAATCGAAGATTTTGGTAAGTCAAAGATTCATTAGCTTACAATTTGTAACCTTACTTATCTCATTTCAAATGCCACAAAATATGTATCTTTCCTAATTGTTACCGCTCTAATACATCAAACTGAATTTTTTGTTAAATTACAAATTTTTAAAGAAATTATCTTGAAAACATGAGTAAAATTTACATGAACAATGTCAGATTTTCAACAGTTTTTAGATAACGGGGCGTGGCATTGTCTTGTAGTTGTCAGTGAATTACACTAATATTTACTGAGTTCGATTCCGACCAATTTTGGTTCGATCAAAGACCCAAAACATGTTCATTAAATCAATTGCTTATTTTTTTCCCACTAAGTTTCGAATTCGAAGCTTCGCTTTAACAAATTACCGCCTTAAATAAATCAGCATACATAAATGTGTGTTTTGCCCACTCAATATGCCAAATGCGTTTTGAATATTTAAAAAAAATCACATTTCTTATACGTAAATGCCAAAATTGCATACACATGATGGCTGTAAGCATTCGAAAGCTTTTAAAGGCGAATCGTTAAAACTTTTCGCATTTCACACGAATTTTTTTCGACTATCAATAATCATTGAACTATTAACGAACAAAAAAGTTTATAGTTTTCTTAAATTTTTATTTGAAATGCATGGACTTGGACATGTGTAATGGTAATTTAGACACACATGTCTCACAAAAATTGCGCAGCATCTAAAAGAATATCGTAACGGGCAAGTGAACTAGAAAGACCAGACCAGAACAGAACAGACCAGAGAAGCATGCGAACCTCAGTGGCCAATGAACGAAATGCCAAAAACGAGAAATGTTTAATGTATTGTAATTGTTGAATTGTTGTTGTTGCAGTTGTTGTTGTTGTTGTTGTTGTTGTTGTTGCTGGTGCACTTTTACGATACACCAAATGTGCATAAATCTTGCGATGAAATACTTTTGCGTTCGCTCAAGTTAAAGTATTTCGTAGATTGCAGCGACGTGGCGAACAATCCGCCACAACAACAACAACAACTCTTGGCTAATAAGTTTTACTTTTTGCAGAACAAAAGGCGTCGGAGGGGCATGGCCAAAAGAGAAATTATTCTTCGTTACGCTGAGGCCAAAAACAAAAAAAAAAAGAAACCAAGAAAAATATTTCGCATAAAGTTTTGTTTTACAAAGTTTTTCATGATGAAATTTTTGCTGGCAACAAATACTTTTCGCTTGCGATTTTATACTTCTTCTTCTTCTTCTTGTTGTTCTTCTTCTTGTTATTGTTTTTGTTGTTGTTGTGTTCGACGCCTTTTTGTTGCTCTTTGTGCTGCCGCCGCTGTCAGTTTCGTTCTGGCATTTTTTCGACGCCCAAAAATTTCTTATAGTTACACTACGATATATACATATATATATATATATAAACTGAGGCAACAACTATAAACTTTATGGCCTGTTTGTCTTCGCCAACGACGCCTTTGCCTTTGCCTTTCTTGCCACTTTTTTTGAGATACTTTTTGCTTATTTTTTTGTTTTATTACATGTGCTTTGGTTTTCTTGTGCCAGTTTTCTAAAAATTGTTAGCTGTCTGTCTGTCCATCAGTCTGCCTGTCCAATTGTCCAACTGTCTGTCTGACTGACCGCAACATCAAATTTTCATGCCGTCGGAAATTTCAGTAAAATAAAACAAAGAATTATAAATTATTTAAAAATCATTTGTTGAAAAGCACGTAAATCAATTCAAAGTCTCACAAATCCATTGTTTCGCACACAAGTGCAGTTAATGTCTCTATTGCATAGTACCGCCACCCCTTCAGGCAACCCCTTTGCCATGGCAGTCGACAGCAGTCAGCGCATGCGTCGCACGCTCAACGCTGCTCGGCTCAGCTCAGCTCAGCTCAACATTGTCTCAGCGCGTTCCCATAGCCATCAACGGCTTCATTGTCGTCGTCGCTGCTGTTGTTGTTGTTGTTGTTGCTGTTGTTGTTGCTGTTGTTGTTGTAGTCGTCGTCAGGCCCATCGTCATCCAAAGTATTGAGCGTAGTGTAATTTAATTAAATTCAATTAAAATGCGACGCAAGTCTTCGACAAAAAATTTATTTCAAATTCAAGGTTAATTTTAACGATGAAGTTACTTTCCGAAGAAGTCCCCCCAAACGTTGTGGGGGAACTTTTCGACGCTTATACATATATATATATGCTTTGCTTTAGCTTTTGATTTGCTCGTTTCTTTAACTCAAAAGTTTAATCGCTCATGCGTTGACCTTTTTATTGGCTGCTTTAACTATCTAGATAAAAGTATCTGATATATGTACGTGTATATTTGTGCGTATAATAATAAAGTTGACAAACGACAAAAGTGTTTGAAACTCAATTCAATTGTTTCGGCAGTTCAGTTCCGAAAATGTTAAAGGTCAAATTGCAAATCCAACAGAACACACAAATTGAAATCAATAAGTCATTTGTTTAGTAAAATTTCTATTTTCACTGCGCAACTCATCATTTATCTTTGGTATTCCTTTGGCTTAAATGAACTTTGTTGGCGCAAAAAAGTATATAAGCTGACCAACAAATATGCAAGATTTGGCCATAAGATAAAATCCATAAAAAAAAAACAACAACATGAAATGCCACAGGCTATGCAAAATTTATGTATGAATCACGCACGACAGCAACAACAACGACAACGACAACAACGTGAGTGGCGCAGTTTGGGGTTTTGTAGCCAAGCCGAGACGCAAAATTTGGACAACGATTTATGCAAATGACACTGACGCCAATTTCACTTTTTACTGTTGTTGTTGTTGTGTGGCAAAGTCACAAAAAATATATATGTATATGTGTTTGTATGATAATCAACAAGAAATCAAACGCTTCGCAATGAGATACATGAAACTAATGAAAGAAAGGCTTGGCCTAATACAATAATTCAATGCAGAAGTATTTCAGTTTGCTGACCCTCTTCACTTTGCCTCTGCTTCTTTCGCACCGACCCTCGGCCAACTGACAACTTCTCCGCTTACTGGCGTATTTGACACCTACAACGACGACGACGACGACGAATTTTTAAGCGCGCCATTAAACAAAGCGAATGATAAAAGTTTATGTTTGTTTTTTTTTTTTTATTTATGACTCAACTTGAAAACATGCCAAACAGAACTTCATGCCGGTCGAAGAGAACATGGCACTTGTTTTAACTTCTAATTGCTGTTGTTGGTATTACCACAGACCAAAATGACTGAAAGCATAAATAAACAAAGCAAACCAACCAGCAACGCATGAGAGGAGGAGTGTTGAGCGCGTGAAGCCTTTTTAAAACGCTGCCAAACCGTAAAATAGCATGAAGAAAAAAAAAAACAACAAAAACAAAATGCGAATCGAGCACATTAAAATTGCCACAAAAACCAACAACAGCGAGCAACATGTTGCGCCGCGCTAATCCGCAATGCAACAATAAAATAAAACCCCTAACCATGACAACAACACCCAACGCACCCTTAACGCCATGAAGCGTCCAACAGGCATGGCCGCCCACCGCTCATTAACAACAACAACAAGAACAACACGCCTCAGACCACTGCCCTAAACCCCCAAGCGCGTTAGCCCCCCAAATACGACGCTAAAAGGCAACCGTTAAACAGTTTGTTTGGCGCTTTTGGGGGCATTGCCACGTTTCTTCCTGCGGTCGTGCGAGCACAGCATAGCACGTGCCCCCCTTGCCCCACAGCCGTTGGTGTACGGTCATTAAATGCCAACGTCATCGCAGCTGCTTGGCAAACCATATCAGCGGGCGGTCGGTCGGTCGGTCGGTTTGTCGATGGGTCGATGGGTCGGTCGCTAAACTGGACTCAGTCGAGGTGTGCTTCGCTGTTTGCCCCACGACACGCCACGCCCCGTGTGCACTTGATCGCGCAGTGGCATTTATATTGTTAGTAAGTTGACGTTATTGTTTTCGGCTTTGTTGTTGCTGTGGCTATTGTTGTTGTTGTTGTGTTACGCCTGTCGTGCAATAAAAATAATATTTATTTTCATTCGGTTAGCCAACATTTTGTGGCGCAACAAATATTAAATTGTTGCTTTCACTCTCACCGTGCAAAATAAAAATGCTAACACAAATACAAACACACACAGATACACAGTCATATATGTATGGCTTGTTGTTGTTGTTGTTAACGCGCCATTTATGTTGTTGCACACCAACGGTTACAATAATTGCCCCGTTTTATGTTCATATGTAATAACTGCGAAAAAATAAAATAAAACCCACGTTGTTGCTCAGCACGCACATTGGATGGAAGTGATAAGCACAAAAAACAATTGGGACAACATTTCTTTTGCAAGTCATAAAGACATGAGTTAACAAGTGTGAAATTACTAAGGATACAAGAAAACAAATGAATTCAATGCGAGCGCTAACAGAAACGTACATACATATATATATGATGGGATTAGAACAGAGCGCGTTGGAGATAGACTAACTTTTATCTATATCTTCCATATATACATATGTATATAAATCGATACATCTGTCTTCCTTTGTATTCAATTGTCTATATTTGTGCTTCCATATAATTATCATAAATCCTCCTATCATTAAACTTTAGTTTTTGCCATAAATTTAAAACGATTTTATTGTTTATTGTTTAATTAAAATAAAATAATTACTTTTTCTCAATAAATCAAAAGTCTTCAACTCAAAGTAACTCAATACACAACAAGGTCACACCTTGAGTCTCATTTGAGTTCCTAAGCTAATTTGATAATGACATTCCACTATCCCACAAGCAGAAACTTTATAGGCAACTAAGATGGTACAAAATGTTTATACATCTAACATTGCCCATAGATATTAACGTTTGTATCATCCTTCATAGTTCTGGAGACATATCTCAATACATGTGAATCATGCATTTAAGGATTGTTGTCATCAAGATCAAAATTGAGGACACGTGCACTAAGGAAGTACACTTATGTTCAAGATATATCATACTGAAGGTTAATGCACAATCTGATGTGATGTAATCAGACCAATCATTGCTCATTGGAGACATGCGACACTTTGTATTAAGAGCATGCTCTGGATTATTTTGTCTATAAATATTATATTCAAGTTTCACTAAACATCACAAGAACTTGCTCTTTGAAAAGCAGATCTTTGTAAGGGATTATCGAAGGAGTAATTGGGAGAGGCACTAATGTATGAGTCTTGAGTGGAAACTATCCAATTCAAGAGTAAGCACTAATGAGTTGGTAAATGGGGAGTTAGCATGATAAATCATTAGACCTTCTCTTACTCTTACTGTCTACGAGCACCATTGCCGATCAAATGCTTACCACAATCAATATAAATCACTGCACCGATAATTCCTACAAATAATTCGTCTGTTCCGATTGCTCGCTTCGATCTTTAACACATTTAACTTTTACCCAAACTTAAAATTTGATGTCAGACATTATTACATGGTTGAAAAACAAAAACCAACTATTAAACAACTACAAAATAAACAAGACTATAACATCGAGACAAATCAAACCCAATAAATCTCAATTCACCTGTTAAACTTTAACTTTTTGTTTTTGTTTTTCATTGTTTAACAAAAGTTGTGCGAATAAATCAAAATGAAGTCACGTGTGCACACATAATGCATTTGCAACTGACACTGCTCAACAAGTGAAAACAACTCTTGTTGACACTGCATTCACTCGGACTAAAGTCACACACTAACACACACACATGCACACACATAGATACATGGTGCTGCAGTGAAGAATGAATGCGCATAGGAAAAACTCAATTTGACCGAATGATCAATATTTTCATAGTTTTTGGTTGAAATACGAAAAATATCATTTTTGATTTATTGCCACAGAGACAAACACACACACACACACATACATACACTGGCTCACACACAGCTCAATTTCCCGCACACTGATTTCATTAAACGTCGAGCGAGTCTCGTCGCCAGTGACCAACATCAACATCAACTGACCTCGCAGCGCTGACACGCCTTCTTATCTAACGATGACAGGAAACCGATTGCGTATCTGTGTGTGTGTGTGTGTGTGTGTTTGTGCTGTGGTTCAAATGTCGCATCAACGAATTGAATGCATTTATGATTATTGGCGTTTAATGACTCATTCTGGCATATGATATCTTTAGCCTCAGCTGACGGAGTTCTTGTTATCTTAAAGCTTCTAATGCTTGTTTCAAATGCTGCTGAGTTCAGAGACTTTTTCATTTACAAAGCGCAGCTAATAAGCATTAAATATGAGCCACTTGGTCTCAGCTGAGGCGGTGGCAGACACAGCGTGGCTCAGTCAGACAGACGTAAATTTAAACGACACCAAACTTTTTTTTTTTTTTTACTGTCTCGAAATGTAAGCTGATTTGTGATTTGATTTCGGTTTCTTTTTCGGTATTCTTTTACTTTGGCACTAACAACATCAAATCAGACACTTTGCGGCAGACAGATACATAAACAGTTAGACTTGTGCATGCATGCATGCAACAACGCTTCTTACAGGTTGTTGACATAAACTACGCCAAAGTACACAAAATACGTTACGTATCTGATATACGAGCGCTTTGTCGCTTTTATACGGTTTGCTGCTGCAGCGTCTTGTATCTTGTTGCCGCAGGGTCTCTGTTTATATGTGTGTGCTTGTATACATTATGCTATGTTGTTTAACTGCAATTTGATGCAATGTGTGAGAATAGTTTATGATTTGTTGTTTTATGCATTTTTTCTTCTGTTTTTTTTTTTTTTTTGTTGTTGTTGTTGTAAAAACAAATCTCCCATTTTTTGTGTATCTTCTCCCATTTTTTTTTCGTTGAAAATTCATATTTCTGCACTTTCGCTTGAAAAGCGTGTCAAGTAAAACTTTATAAAAATGTAAATAGTGTTGAGTCTATTATGTTTTTTGTGCTTCTTCTTCTCCGGACTCAGTTTAGCTTAAAATTCATTTTCTTTCACATGGCTTCGTATGCAAATTTTAATGGCAGTTTTCTATGCAAAATGTCGGAAAAAAATGTAGCAAACATTTCTGAAACTCATGTGCAGTTCAGTTTTTTCTTGTTGGCTGTTTTCATTTCCCAATTTAACTGACAATTTTCTCATTTTGTTTTTTTTTTTTTTGTTGTTTGTTGCAATGCAAGAGTTATTTGACAATGATAGTTTCCTATTTATTTACACTTTAAACTCTCAAAATATTCAAATTAAAAGTCTGTTTTGTTGTTAGTTTGCTTATAATTAAAAATAGCTCGGCAGCTCTTTTCAGGATAAGGCAAATATTTCTAAACATGGTTTAAAAGCCTGAAAGAATTAATTAGCAAAGAAAACGACTCCAATTTGATCCTAAGTGCCTGAGCTTGGTACGGAAAGACAGTTCCTTCCTAAGTATTTCTGGATGATCACGCTTTTTTAATAAGATCAGTCGAGCTTCGATAAACAGCACTTCTGATAATCCTGGCGTTCCAGAAATGCAGATACAATTGTCATTATTATTTGTTTTACTCTATCAAAAAAAAATTCAAGTAATTTTACGATAAGAATTTCAAAAAATTCAAAAAATTATTATTATTAAAAAATATAAGGCAAATGAGAAAAATCCAGTAATCTGGACGATTCTATAATTAGAACTCTGGCCGGCTTCTATGGTTTTTTCAGGTTTGGCACAAGTAAACTATCCAAACGAACCTACCTTAATTCATTCCAACTGATCTCTGAATTGACAATAGAAAAGTTGCTGCGTGAAGTCTTGGCTTCAAGAAGTCGCCTCTTGCAATAAATCATTGTCCGTTGGTTTTGCTCGTTTCCCGCCATACAATTGATGATATTCAAAGTAGTGCCAAGCCCATTTTCTCATGTGAGGTATCAAGCAGCAATGGCAGAGATTACTCCAGTAATTAAACAAGCTTCCTGAGCCTTCATAGCTGTAAAATAGCTCATAATTTGAATAAATAATTTGAAACCTTCGCAAAGACTTCTGTTGCAAATGTTGACAAAACAAAAAATGCTACTGAAATTAGCAAAGACTTGTAACTACATCGAAAACTAATCTAAAAAATCTCTGTGCATTTTAAATGACAACCTCATTTAACCTTCTTTTTTGATGCAAACTTTAACGCTTCAAACTTTTCTGAACCTCTTGATTGCAATAACTTTTTTTGCCATCAAAAGGATTCAAACAAATGCACGAAAAAGTTTAAGTTATGTTTACCAAAGCCAGAAACTTATATGGACTGCCAAAAAAGCACATAAATAAATTATAAAAAAACCACACTCACACACACACACACACAAGTTGAGCTCAGTCGAGCTACCTGCAAATATTGACACTTAAAGTTATGTCAAAGCCAACGAAAAGTACAAAAAGTGCCAACAACAAAATAAATAATCCTAAAATCCATGAGGAGAACTCAAACCGAATCGAAGGCATCGAAATCTGCAGACAAAGCCTTGGAGAGCGACATGGACACGGACACGAACACGGACATGTATCGCTTTGACAACTCTCATTGAGCTCATTTATGTGAATCTTTAGGCAGAAGTTGAAATATTTGTCAGGCGCAAAAACATATAAAATACCGAAAGCGAAATGTCAGGGGAATGAAGCTTTTAGCAAATCTTCGCTGTGTTAACCCGTCCCTTGCCACACAGACACACACCCCACACATGGTGGCATACGAAACCCAAACATTTTTGACTAACACGTCGCGCGTGATAAAAAAAGCGAAAAGATACAATAAAAGTGCAAACATTCGAGTCCGTCAGGTACGCAACTTGCTCGTCCGCATACTTGAGCAGATTTTGCATACTCCTCTTCGACAGAAAGATACAAAAAGGAGTTGAAAAAGTGCCGAAACATAATAAAAATAAAAAAAAGAGCAAATAAAATGAAATAAAATAGAATAGAAGTGAACATAAACAATTTTAGTGACGCGCTTAAGTTTCAATTTGGCTTAAAGTAGTTGGCCAACAGCAGGGGCGGTGCCAACAAGCTAAAAGTATAGAAATTTAAGCTAAAGAATGTCGTTGATTATAATGTCATTGCGCATTAAAAGCGTAAGCGAAAAAGGCGAAGTTCGAAGGCGTTGGCGGTGTGGCAGAAGCAGAAGCAGAGGCAGAGGACTAAGAAGCAGCAACAGGACAAAGATATGAACACGGTTTCTCATTCTTTTCTCATAAGTCGCGACAAGTCTTACCTGCCGCTCAAGGCACGATTCGATGACGGCGAACGAACACTTTGCGTTCTTAATGCGTTTTGGCATGCTTTTAGACAATAATTCATGGATTAACGCCATTTAGAGCTTCAAGTCTGACAAAAAAGCAAGTAAATAAACCAAGACTACACAAATTATATTTGTTGAGGCGGCAAAGCAAAAGATGTGTTGACATCTAGACAAAGTTTGCAGGAGACGACCACTAAGGAAGAACACTTACATATGTTGAAGAAGTATCATATTGATGTTAGATTCACTATCTAAAGCAATCATATCACTCCTTACTCATTGGAGACAAGCTACACTTCGTATCAAGAGCATGCTCTGGATCTTATTTAAGTGCTTTCCAACAACAACTAAACATTATAAGAACTTGCTCTTTGACAATCAAACTTTGGGATCACTCCTCAACATTACACTTGAGGCAGCAGACAATCGTAGTTGTTATCTAACAGAGACATATTTAAACAACACGTCTGAGATTTATGTATTATATATTGAGATATGATATGATGTGGTATGAAATAAGTTATAATAAGTAATAAGATTTAAGCTCCACGTCTGAGATATATGTATTATATATTGAGATATGATATGATATGAAATAAGTATTAAGATTTAAACCATGATTCTGAGATATATGTATCATATATTGAGATGTGATATAATATGGTATGATATGAAATAAATAAGAAGGTTTAAGCAGTACATCTGAGATATTTGTATTATATATTGTGGTCTGATATGATATGATGTGATCTGAAATAAGTGTGAGTAACGATCGCATTCGGCAAAGATGTTCACACACCATAAGTCCAACCCAAAGCAATACAGAGTCTTTGGCGACACCTTGCCCAAAAAGCGAATTGATTTGTGGTTATTTTTTGTGGTTCTCCTTCGACATTCGACATTCTTTAAACGTGACTAATATGTGTTAATTTAGCAGGATTTAACATGTTCCAACAGGCCAAGCGAATTTCTAACAATAACTTTTCCCTTTTTTTTTGGGATTTCTTTTGTTTTTTGGCTGTGTTACTCCTTCGTTTATTGCTTTATAATCTGCAAAACGATTTGTTGACCAATACAAATTGCACTCGGTCTGCTTTCGCATGTTCCTTCATAAATTTTAGTTTTGCTCCTTTTGTTTTTTTTTTTTTTATGTGTATTTCTTTACATTGTGTTTTTTTTTTTTTGCTTTGAACTTTTCGAGACAAGTGTCCTTGTCGGTGCTTTATACATTTTTGTTGAACGCACGTGCTATCATTCATTGGCAAATGTGCGCCTTCTGTCTCTCTGTCTGTCTGCCCGCCCGTCTTTATATGTTTGCAAATGGCAAAGCATTTATCAATATGACAAATCCTAAACAAGTTCTTTGCGGTTCAACTTTTACCTTTGAACATTCGCAGGCAACTCATGCGAAATAATCATGCCGCATTTGAGCATTTGAGCCTTTCTGGCTTGATTATTTATGCTTTGCGAGCGTTCTTTGTTATTCTACCGCTGTTTTTATAGAATATACAATTCAGTTTCCTTTGCAACTTTTAACTCTTCACATTCTGCACGACTGACTTGGCTTGTCTTCATGTCTCCTTGTCTCGTACCTACCACCGCCCCCCTTGGCTTACACACAGCTGTGCGCTGATGATGTTCGAATTCATTTTCACAAACTAATTTCAAATTTTCCAATTTCTTTTAAGCCAAAAAACAATAACTTCCCCTTCCCCTTTGCTTGCCCCACACGCAATGTAATTTTCACTTGAGTTTTCCTTTTGCCACTTCCGATTTTCGTTTCGTTCAAGCACAAGTGTTATAATTTCCAACGCTCGGCAAATGATGTTGCGCACGCGAACGTTTGTCTGCGTGGGGTGGGGGCTTGGCGCGCTAAACAAACAAGCACTAAAGGGTTGTCGCTGCTCTTCAGCTGCTTCCGTCCACTCAACCCCACACACACACAAAGTGCGCCCACTTCCGTTAGCGCGTTTCCGCTTATGGCATTTTCATTGTTTTCTTATTGGCTTTTAGGCAACGGCAATGACGGCAGTAGAACAACAATGTTGCCTGCCGCCACTGCCTCCTCTGGCCCATGCTCATCGTCATCGCCGCTTTTGTTCTTTGCTTTCGCGTTTGTTGGCCAAAAGTTTATTCATATTCAGCGTATTAAATAACTGCTTATTTGTGCTTAAGCTTTCATTGTTGCTGCCATTGTCGTTCTACTCATAGTTGTCTTTGTTGTTGTTGTTGTTGTTGTTGTACATGTTATACTTGTTTCATTATTGGCAAAGTTTTAGTATCTTTAATGTGTCTATCCGCTTTTGACCATTTAAGCTCCTTTTTAGCCTGGCTTACAAGCGCAAAAAGAAACCGGACAGATTTGTGGCTATCAAATGTTAAAGTTTGCCTACAGCTTACTTAAAGCACAGCTTCGCTTGGCCTAAATTTAATGCACGCCTCTCGATTTAAGTGCCTGCCATGACATCAAAGCGGATATCCTAAATGTCTTCTACGCTACGGCGTCGTTTCCGGTCTGAAGTTCTGCATGCCTCAAACCTGTTGCTGTGTGTAGTTTTGCCTCATACATTTGAATACATTTTTACTCAAATGTATGCCACACATAACACACAACTTACTTACGAAATGCTTGCCTTGGCTTGCAACTTGCGTAATGTGCTTTCAATCCACTAAACTCATCCGTACGTTGCTTCTTTTATCGGGATTTATGTATGTGCGTTCATCGCTGCCTGCCTTATCGAATGCTTGTCACACTAACGGCATTTCATATTTCCTCTGTCCGTCGTCCGTCGTTCGTCTGCTGACATTTAACGCCTTCAGCATGCCAAGGCAACTTAAACCGATTTCCACCCCCAAATGCCACCATTTCCATTAAGCGAAATAACATTTTGTCTAACGGAAGTTGTCTATTTTAATAGAATTACATGAATTTCAACTCTGAACCGCAAAAGTGGCGTCGACATTTCCGCAAGCAGCATACAAAAAAAAACGAAAACGAAAACAAGTTGGAAAATTGGCAAGTCGTGAAGATAATGGCAAAGAAATGAGATGAGGATAGTTCAGTGCGAAAAATTGTGCATTTGCTGGGACAAGTCCTTGGGTGAAAGGATATTAACCCTGCGAACTGAAAACGATTGTGTAAACGACTGTGGGCTTTCCAGATTGCTTTTCTGCTTGACATTGAAGCCTTTTCAAATGATCGCCAAATGGCTAAGCTTGAATGGCTTCCACTCTCTTGGCGTGTCTGTTTTACTATAAAGAGCAAATCGAAGTGCTTCTGTTTTATTGAGTATTGTAAACAGAAAGGAAAATTAACTCTTAAAAACTCAGTTGCAAATTTAAGCAAATTTTTTTAGTTGACTTTGGGAATTTTTTTTGGATTCTGCAAATTTCTTCAACCGAGTTGTAAAATTTTTGCCACAACTTTCCGTCCATTTTAAAGTACGTTTTCCATTCTTTGTTTACTATACTCAATGCTTCTGCCTTGTTTAACTCGCCCTTTACAAAGGCTTCTATATCACTCGGTATGTTCAAATATGACTTGGCGCTCTCAAGAACTTCAGAACACATAAGACATGGTGGGATCGCCCTTTGAACCGGGCGCGTAATTCTTTGACATTTTGACAGTTTTGTTTCTATAAATGATCCATAGCAAGGATCAGCTAGGCATGATGAGTGGTGTCTCTAAACTTGCAGTCCAAATAAATACAGTAAAACCTTTGCTCATGGACAGTTCCCGGAGGCGCATATCTCCCGTGCTCAACGGATTTTTTATTGCCCTTTTGGCTGTCCCAAAAGAACTCGAGGTATGTGCGAGAACTTTCACTATAAAAAAGTTGGTGTTTAAAACAAAAAAAAAAAATATATACAAAATTCAAATAACATTTTACAATTTACAATTTTATAGAATTTTGTTGACTTTGAAATAAAAATGTAATTTAATTTCAATTGTAAACTAATACAAATATTAATTTTTTTATTTTTTTTTTTTAATTAAATAAAGTTTTGAAATTTTATTTCAAATTAGTACAAATAATATTTATTTTATTTTTTAATAATTAAATAAAGTTTTAAAATTTAATTTCAATTGAAAATTAATACATGTATTTATTATTATAATTTTGTTTCCTTTTTTTTTATAATTTTTCGGAAATTAAATTTCATTTATGATATTAAAACTTTCCAATTGGATTCGCATTAATGCGTTTTGCATTAAAAAAAGTGCTCGGGGCGTTAAAACTTTTAAATTTATATTAAATTAGTCAAAGACCTCAGTTGTGACACTTTGTCGCACACACACACACACGCACACACATACACTCATATACATGGCCACTTAATTTGTTCGTCACGTTTATGGCCGACATCCGTTTCCGTGGATCCTGCAGTCGCTGCCGCTACCGCTGCCACCCCCTCTGCCGCTGTCACAGCCGTGTTGTTTGTGCCACACTTTGCAAAGTAGCAACAACAAAGGCGGCGTTTGTCTTTTGTGCCATGAAGCAATGAAGTACAACAAGAAGAAGGATAAATTGCATGCAACAAAACAGAAAAATAAAAGTTAAAGGAAAATATTCGCATTTATTTTTTGGCCAATTTGCCACAATTGACTTTAGTGCCGCCCGCACTTACACAAAAACACACACACACAGACATGCACAGTGGGACAGATACAAATTTTACACTCAAATAAAATCCACTTAGAATTCTGCCAATAAAAAGTAAATAGGAAAACTTTTCTCTTCGGCAAAATAGTTTCAATTTTGCGTCGAAATTTTTTCTATTTATGTTTTGTTGGTTTTTTATATGCAAAAAGTTTTGGGCTTTTGTATTTTTCACTTTTCTTTTTTGTTGTTGTTGTTGTTGTTTTTTTTAACTGCCGTTGTGCAAATAAGGCGCTTTTTTTGAGTGAATGCTACCAAAGCCGATTTGGCCTAATGCCAAATCACAACAACAACAATCATAGGGGAAAACCTACAAAACCCAACAAGAAAAAAGTTTTGTCCATGTGGCAACTAAAATGAAAGCAAATATTAAACAAAAAAGAAGTAAATAAAACAGAGCATGTTTGTTTGCTTTGCCTTAAAACGTGTTTGTTGGTTTTTAGGCTTTTCCGGATTATGGACTTTTCATTTGCTGCAACAAAACACTAATCAAGTTGGCGGCAAAAACTTTCAAATGAAAACATATCATGTCAAATAGTTTACGGTTTACTTTAAACGGTATCATTGACTAAGCCTAATAGATAACAACAAAGTTCGTTGGGTCGCTTTGAGATTCCTCAGCACACTTCTGCTGGAAAAGCGCTTAGCGGAAACGGTCTTCGACAATGAGTGAAGCGAGAAAAAAATAAAAAAATTCGGCAAGTACAAAAGCGTATTTCATGTGTCATGCGACACAATTAAATGCTCAATTAAAATTAATTAATAAATCACGCAAAGAAGCACTTATGCACACACACACACACACACACATGCACGCCCAACAAGCATAATCATTCATTTACAGCAAAAGAAAAACTCAAATTGAAACCGAGCAATGCACGAGTGAAGAGAAAAATTCACACCAGCGGCAAACGATAAGAAAAAGAAAGAGCGAAAGAAAATTTAAAACGCAACATAAACTGCACGCGTTTAACAGCTGTTAATCTTTACATACTGTTTGCACTTTAAACATTGCTGCTACGCTTCTTGCGCTGTTCATGTCATGTCGACGGCAGCTGCATTGTGAAGAGCTAGCCAACAACAACAACAATACAACAACAACAGTAACAAGCGAAGCAAGCGCCAACTGGCCGGCCAGCCAGTAATAATAACATTTTCCAACGAAACGACTTCGGCTTTTGCTCTTCGTTCTGCTGCTGCTGTTGGCTGTTGTTCGCATTCGGCAACAGCTTCGGTTTCGGTTTCCGTTTCACTTTAGTTCTTCAGCAACACAGTACCAGCAATTTTACAAGTGGCTCTCTCAGTAGCACTTTTATTTCTGACTCTCACGCATACAAATACCCACGCACTCACAGACACGCTCACTCACTCACTCAGTCACTTGCTCACTCGCTGGCAAATGCATACAAAGCATGTAAAAAAGTTTTGGAGCATTTGTCGGCCGCTCTTTGCTTTGTTTGCGCTGCTGTTGCTTTTGCTGTTGCTGTCGTTGTTGACGACAGCGACGACGTCGTCGTTGTTGTTCTTAAAATGGCGCTCTGCGTTCGTACGCTGTTGGGTTCGGTCGGTTTTCTTTGGTCTCTGCGCTGTTGCTATTGCTATTGCGGGTTGAGTCGCTGTTGTTTTTGTTGCTTAACTGCCTGCTTTGTTGGTCTCTCTTCGTGCGGTTCATTCGGTGTTGGACAGCAACACACAGATACACTTCGACACATTGCTGCTGCTGCTGTTGTTGGTCTCGGTTATTGCTATTGGTGTTGGTGTTAGTGTCGCGGTCGCGGTCGGTTCTGAGGCCGCTTCAGCTTCATTTTCTGCTTGCGTTCGTTCGCTTTTTAAAATATCTGCTGCTCTGCAGTTTGCGTTCGTTCGCTTTTTAAAATAGTTACAAGATGTTCACCGAAGAGAGCGGTCAAATGGACAACAAATTATCGCAACAACAACAATAACATAAAACCCACAATAACTGTGACTACCCCAGTAAAGATAAACGTGTAAAACGCTTATAAGAAACAGCGTACAACAAACTACAAGAAGTGCATTCGATAC
Organism: Phortica magna; assembly: GCA_037044515.1. Classification (NCBI taxonomy): domain Eukaryota; kingdom Metazoa; phylum Arthropoda; class Insecta; order Diptera; family Drosophilidae; genus Phortica; species Phortica magna. Next base: position 87,607 of record JBAMBP010002698.1, read on the forward strand.
AAGTGTTGTGCATATGTAATAAAAGTGCTCTAAAAATAATAAAGAAAAAAAAAATTATTAATAATCTTTACAAAAATTCTAAGAAAACGTATAAATAAAAAAAAAATATTTTATCAACGCACATGTTTCAAAAGTGCGCTGTGCATTCTTCTATTTCGTTATTTCAATTGGTAAATTATTTTACGAATCTACAACAACAACAAACACAACCAAAAATGTTCTTCGTCAACTGCGCAATGCGCAAAGATTTTTGATCTGTAATCTGAAAAAAAAACAACAACAAAAAACCAAAAAAAACAACAACAACAACAAAACAAAAAGTGTGATAAGAAATATCATAGCAGCACAGCTTAATAAAAGCAGCAGACAAACACAACAACAACAAAAAATAAATACAAATTGTGTGCATTAAAAAATAATATTTAATAAACAAAAACTTCTTAATTTAAAAAAAGAAACTTTAAAGCATTTTTTGTGAACAATTTCCAACTTGCAAAGAATTCCAATTCGAATTTCAATTCTAATTCGAAAAGTGTTGTGTTTTTTTTTGATTCGGCTTCGATTATTACAGATTTGTTATTGTTTTTGTTATTTCCGCCACTCGCTGCTCCACAGTTGCTCCGTGCTCGTCCGTCCGTCCGCCGGTGGCAGCTGCTCTCAACTAAAAATAACACTCGAAAGAACTGAGCAGGCAAAAAGTTTCAAAGCAGCTTCGATTCGACATTTTCCGCGTCTTCCGAAACAGCAAAACAACAACAACAACAAAAACACAAAAAATAATCAAAAAAAAAAAGAACAAACAAAAAACCCAAAAATAAAAAATGTTCTAAAACACATGAAAAGTGAAAAAACAACAACAAATAAATAAAAAAAAGAAGTGCTAAAATTAAAACGAACACAAGAAATTTTCTTAGTGAATTTTCCGCGCCAACTTTTCATTTATTTTCTTTGTGCTTCTTTTGTCTTTTGTCGCATTTTTCTAGCCCTTAAAAGTGAAAAGGCGAATTTCTTCTGCAAACGCACAATTTTTGCTAGCAAGAAACCTCTGCTTTTTTTAGTACAACAAAATAGAAACAAATAACAGCAACAAAAACGCAACAATAAATGCGAAATTTTGCAAATGTGTAATAAATAAAAATAAAAACAAAACTGACAAACGAAAAATCTGCTTTTGCATTTAATAAAATTACTGTGAAAGTGAACTGTGCAAATAATTCTTAATTTTTTTGGATACTTTTGTTGGAGCGCAACAACTCTGCTGTGGTCCAAACAAGGAGCGAAGCGTCAAGCTTGGATTATTTTGCATTTTTGGATATATTTTTTCGCTGCCAAATGCAGGTTTGTGTAAATTGTATTTTCTTTTGTCAAAATAAATTTTAAAATTAACGAAAAAATTATATTTAACAAAAGTGAAACAATTGTCTTGAAAATAAGTCTTTAAAATTTATCATTTATCGGGGAAAAAAGCAAACTGAGCTTTTTCTCTGAGCTCAAGTGAAGACTTCTTCCGTTGGAAGTTGGTAACCAACTAGGGGACTCATTATCCGCAAAAAAAAATGAGGGTGCTTTGAAACAAATATCACAATTAATCACTGCTTTGTCAGAAATTAGACACTCCACAAAGACTAAGACCTCCTAATTTTTTTGAGGCATATACACTTTCATAACAGAATCAAAAACAGTTTCCGAAACCAACCAAATCTACCTCGAGTATCCCCGACTAAAAAACCAATACAAAGTTGTCTCAAAAGGGTGTATTTATAGTTTAAAGTTCCTTCAAAATAATCTTTTATAGTCCACAAGACTGATTGATCTTTTTAAATGATAAGTTTAACGATCCAAAGAATAGTTTCTCATAACTTCTGTTGGCATTTTTCTAATCCTAAGTGATTAAATGCTTTGAGTGCTTCTCAATTGAAATTCTACTCTAAGCACTTAAATACAAATCCCAAAATCCCATTACAAGTACGCTGATCTGTCCACCGTCGCTCAATCTTAAACGAGAAGACCCAAAATACAAACATCAACTATCGCCCATTGTCTGACAGAGATAAGCAAGTCAAACATAACCCAATAATAATTGAGAACATGTTCTGCAAATCATGCGAAGAAGAAGTGAAACATGTTGGAATCTTTCCATTCGATGCTCTATCAACAAATCAACGACGCGCAGCATAAAATTGACCGTGTCTTTGCTGTGACCTTGAACCAAAAATCTTGCAATCAGAAACATAGAATATTGAATATCAAATCAAGACTACTTCATTAAAATAACCATCGAAATTTTAATCAAAACACTTGAAAACGTTTATGACGATCGATGAGATTGATGCGTGGTTCCATACAAGCGACAAATGTACTAAGAAACGAACGCTTCGCTTATCAGTCAAGTTGAGTGCTTTGCTCGACGGCAGAAAGACATTGCCAAATAAACTTGCCTGCCTTGCCATGTTTGCTTTGTACATTTGTTTGTCTTTATTATTGATAACGATTACGACAGCGAAAGCGACAAAATCAAAGAGTCGACAAGTGAAGGCATTCAAAGGAAAGTAAAAGAAATTAAAGTAGGTTCGAATAGCTATTCAAGTATCAAAGAAACAAGTAAACTATGTTTCGGCTCATTGCGGCTTATCGGCATTATAATTGAGGCTAATAACATAAATCGTTTGTCGAAAAGCGTCTTTCATGTAGCGTGGGAAAATCTGGCTATGGCAAAGAGGTGCCCCGCCGCGAAAGGTAAACGCGCTGATAAGCGTGCAATCAACCTCAAATTCAGATAAAGTCGCACACATGTCAATGAACTTGCAGAACATTTCAAAAAAATTGAAATTAATTTTGATGCATTGCCGTGTGCGACATGAAGGACATGCTCGACAAAACACGCATAATTCTTAATTAAAAAATCATCTGTTGAGAATTAATGACTTTGTCACATCAATCAAGCGAAATTATTACATGCATCTGCTGAGACTCACGCACGCTGCCGCCACCGCTCACGCCACTCACATACAAATTCAGGGTCCCGTGCGGCAATAATTTCTGCATGATTTTCATTTCAGAATGCGACAATTTTCAAAATAAACAAATAAACAAATAAAAAATACACGAACACAAAATAGATTTATGCATTTTTACAAAGAAATTTACGATGGAGTAAAGTAAAAAAAAAGCCAACCAACAAAAACAAAGCAGAAAAATAATTATTTGGGATTTTCTTTGCTTTGTAATGATCAAAAAAATGTCTGTCCGACTGGGCAGACTGACCAGTCTGACTGACAGCTGTTCGTCGCTCAACGCTCGGGCATGTCTCATCGCCCAGCTGCTTGAGGCGGCATTGAATTCGCACGTCTCTCACAGCCAAATACTTTAAGTACTCTTGGAACTTTTATATGATTTCATGTATTCTTCGTTTTTCTATATTTTTCATAAAAATCTTAGCAACAAAAAATAATGAGAAAAGTTTTCGCGTTTTTAATGAGTATGAAAAACAAAATATGAAGAAAAATAATAAAATATAAAAAGAGAGTAAGCGAAGAAGAACAGTTTTTGCTCCTTAGGTTAGTAAGAAGATACTTTGTCACACTTTTTTTATGCAAACGTTGAACTTAAGGACATGGCTTAGTAATGAAGTGAAAAAGTTAGTTTAACCTTGTTCATGTGTATAAATCTTTAGGACGTTTTTTGCTTAAACTTTAGCTGTCTCATTTCATCGGCTACTGCTTCCCAACTCGTTTTCCAAACCTTCCGAAAACCAAAAGTCCTTTCATGCTTCAAGACACCTGCAAAGGTAAAAATCCTTTTTCGTCAAGGCATTCTCATTGTCTTTCTGGGAAGGCATTATGCAGAGCCTTTTTCATCAAGTTACTCCTTTTTTCCTACTGGGAAAGCAAACTTTAAATTTTTCTCCTAATTTGACTTATGTTTCCCACATGCGAGTGAAAACTTGCGATCTTTCAATCTAGAAAAGCGAAAAAGTTTGTTGCGCGCTGAAATGTCATTTGGACAATCTTAGCGCGAAATCAACAAAGCGCTCGTTTCATGTGTGGCATGTGTTTTGAGGCATATATGTTTGCACGCACACCGTGACAACTCTGGACACACATTGACGCATTGCCGGAAATAAAAATCAAATAAGAAAACGGAAAAACAGAGAACTGAGAGCTGAGAAGAGGAAAAAAAGTATTTCGGCTTGTTTGAGCACATGCGACATCCGGCAGAGGAAGTCGACAGAACGCTAAGCGACAACGCAAACTTTGCAATGAAAATCTATAAAAATGAAAAATTTAATAAGCAAAAAATAGCATAAACTTACTGTTTGGCAGGCATTGAAGTCGAACGATTTGAACGAATGAGTGAGTGAGTGAGTGAGTGAGTGAGTGAGTGAGCAAGTTGACTGCAAACACACCCACCAAATGTATGAATGAATGAATAAATACCATGAACAAAAATCAACAAAAATCGAGAAACAAGTAAACAAAAATATACATTTTTTTTTTGTTGTTGTTTTTGTGACTAATATATAAAACATATAAAAACAAAAAAAGACCAAAAAAAAAATAAAACAGCGGCGACTATGACGAAGTCTTCGTCGTCAGCGACGTCAACATTGTTGAGATAAAAACTCAGAAGGCGCGCTAAAAATTACAAAGCAGAAGCAACAACAACAACAATAACAACAACAAAATCGCTCAATGTGGCGGTCACTCGTCGAAGTCGCTATGAAAGCTAAATTCAAGGATTGCGAGTGAGCAAGAATACAACAATACAATTACAACAACAACACCAACAACAACGACGGCGGCTAAAGCAATGACGACGACGACGATGAAACAAACAACAACAACAACAACAAAAAAAACAGCAAAAGATACAATATAAAAAAAGCAGCAAAGATAAAAGTTACCTTGGCCCAGTATCGACGCCGCCGCCTCTGCCGCCGCTGCTGCTGCCGACGACAGTGTATAAACAGAATGAAGGCGAAACTGTTTAAGATAGCGGACTAAGCGATGCGCAAGGCTGGCGGGCGTGCGGCGGGCATAATGAAGGCGACCAAGTACAATAATGCAGCAGCAGCAAAGCGAGAAGAAGGAAAGTGCAAACAGACACACACATACACGTATACAAGTGCAGGCAGTCAATGAATGTAAGGCAATAATAAATGTCATATCAATGCGGCGCACAAAAACTAAGCAAGAATGAAAAGGAACAAGAAACGCAAAAGCGAAGAAGAAGCAACATCAACGACAGTTGTAAGAAGAAGAGGTGACAAAGTGCTAAATGCGCTTTAGTACTGCGCTTCAATACTGCGCTTGAATGTGCGCACAAATCAAGCACGAAAAAAAAAACACGAAGCAACATTAAAAGAGCTCAAGCAGACACATGTAACAGCATCAAAGTGTGTGTGTGTGTTTGTGTGTATTTGTCGCCTTCCGTGCGCTTGTGTAGAAAATTGGCAGGCTCAGCAGCAACGCAGTCGACTGCGTTAACCACTTGAAGTGCTAACAAAAATGTAACTACATGAGAGAAAAAAAATAAGCAAAGAGAGAAGCTCACTTCACTTGTTCAAGACGTGTTCGATGACTTAAAAAACATGAGTGCGCCTCATTTGGCGCTCGTCACAGACGCCGCTGCGTCTCATTGAGGCGCATCTTGTTTGCTTAGTAGGCCAAGTTGTTTGCACAAATGAAGTCATCGTCGTCATCATCATCATCATAATCATCATCATCATCATCATCATCATTGCTTTTGCCTTTGCCATCGACAACAAAAGATTGCAAGCCATACTGCTGATAAGCAACGTTGATGCCGCCACTGCCTTTGGCCCATTGGCCGCCATGCGTGTGAGCGAGTCGGCTGCCGCTCTAAGTGGCAATCATTCTATGCTCGCTTTGAGCTCAACTCAATTTGTCGTTGATCACGTTTTTTCAATAAAACTTTAATAGGCTTTTTTTCTTTACCGTTACTCTTACTGTTTTAGTTTCGGTTTCTGTTACTTCTGCTCGGCCATTTTGGTTTGCCAAAGAATTTATTTCTCACACACACACACAACATACATGCCACAACGCTTGCTGCCTCACGCTGCTGTGCGACGTGTGCTTATTATTTAGACAATATGGCAACGGCGGTCATGAACGTACAACAAAATGTGGCAAATAGAAAACATGAGTCGGCATGCGTGCAAGAAAAGGCGCTCCTTCAAAGCAGGGAAAGTAAGCCGCAATGAACTTCTTAAAAATAAAAACTCTTTTTACTAACAAATATATATCATATTATATATGAATTTGTAGTTCGTGCCACGCCCATTTTTCTGTTCCAAATACACTTCATTGCCCCCGAATTCCATGGGATCATCTTGTTTATGCAACGTTTGCCTTAATTTTAGTCTTGCTTATTTTGTTTTGAGCATCGCACATGAATCTCTCATCTACAAGTTCTCCAAACAAGATCGCAGATGTCGCTTTTGCATGCTTACGAACTTCAAATGAAAATTATAACACCTTCCAATGTGTGAGTTCGATGAAGAGAGAGAGAGAGAGAGAGAGAGAGAGGAAGAGCATCTTCAAGTGCGCCGAACAGCCTTCAATGTTGCCTTCATGTTCATGTTATTTGCGTATAAAAAAACCACATACAATTAAAATTATTTATTAGCACAGCGAAAGCAAAAGAACAACAAGAACAAGAACAAGAACATGCCCTTTTTTGCGTCTTTGGCAAGTCAGCAACGAGCAACGACCAACTGCCGCTGCGGCTTTGGTCCAGAGAATCACAAGAACAAACATTGAAAATGCACAACATTCGCCCATGAGTCTTGGCCATTTGCCAGGTTGAACAAATATGTTTTTCTTTAACGTGCGCTGCCCGCTCCCGCCCTCACACCCGCGCACAGTCACTGCCACAATTTATTAATGCGCGTCGGCTGCAGCCAGTGGCAACATTAGTCGAGTCGAGCAAAGCATTCATATTATTGAAACAAACCAATTTGGCGCAGTCAAGCAGCACAGAAGGCATTTACACACCAAGAACAACAACAATAACAACAACAAAATATAAAACAAAATTAAGTTAAATTACCAAAATGTGGAAAAATAAGGTAAATTGTGAAATAATTTCGCTGTGGAAACTTATGATTTATTTGCTTCGTCTTCTTCTGCTTCTTCTTTGCGAAGTCTGTTGTTAATTTATTTCAGCAAACTTTGTAGCATAAATTCTCATGACTTACATCAAAGTCATGATATAAAATATATAAAATTCCAGACAATACTTGAATACTTCATACGACCAACCAACCACCGAAGATTTTTCCTTAGAACATTTGAAAAGTTGAAGTTGTTATTCAAGGTTACTTTATCGTGCGACAAACAGACGAACTTTGTGGCAACAACAAACCATGAGCAGCTGCCATGATTCATTATGAATATTTAATGTCATGCGGCATACAATTTCAGCGCATGTGATAAGGCATGCAAATGCAGCAGCAGCAGCGGCAGCGGAAGCGTTGCAATGTCATTCAAACTAACTGACTGACTAACTGACTGATGGTCTGAAATGACAATACTCATATTGTATAATACAAATGTAGCATATTTGCCACAGATTCAAACTTATTTTGATTTCTTTTCGCCTTCTTTGCAAACCAATGAATATTCTTCTGCCGCGATTCATGCTGACAGCGAAGAAAAGATATACAAAAAATGGTGAACTAAAAATCGATGACTTTTCCGTTGCTTTGTCAGACAGCACAACACAATTCAGTGTTGCAAAATGCTAAGCAAAAACTACGACCAACAAACGAACAAAGGTCTTTTGTGTAACATTTTGCCATACAATTCGGGCGAAGACTTCAACTCAACTCAACTCAGCTCAGCTTAAGACTTCAACAATTCAGTAGCTCGTGAAGAATGAAGCGGAAAGCATATGGCGACTGATAGCAGTGAAAGCATGTGAAAAGCATAAATAAATAAATATATAATAAATACAAAAAGGAAATGCTGAGAGTTTCATTGTTGCAAATTCGTTTTACTTAAATTTCATTTGTACGTGCAACACACACGATTGCCGAGCTGAGCTGAGCTTATCTGCGACGAGCTGAGCCGATCCGAGCTGAACTAAACTGAGCTAAGCATGTGTGCTTTATGCAATTGAAGGCGAGCAAAGAAAGTAAATGAGTGAGTGAGCAAATTCTTTTGTTAGTGCAACTTTTACGCCCCTTTACGCCCACTTACTTTGCTTTGTGTGCCTTTGCTTTGCTTCACTTTACTTTACTTCACTTTGCTTTACTTTGCTTTACTTTACTTTACTTACTTCTGTTTATTTAACATAAGCAAAAGTTTGTGCTTGCAACAAAAGCAGACACCTACAACACTGTGCGGGCTGAAGCATTGCGGCAGCTGTCAGTTGATGTGGCATGTCTCAATGTGTCTGTGTACAGCATGTGATAAATTTGTTTAAGAATATCTTTGGCCAAGGTAAACAAAGTGTTTTGTTTACTGTCTTTGGCTTGGAAGCACCCAACGGACTCGGCAAACATCCCTGTAAGCCTACCTACATACAAACTTGCATTCACACAGATACACACACACACACACACATGTGCATATGTAAAAGAACTGTCAGTCTGTGCAAGGATTTTGTCGATAAATTTATTGCTTTTGCAGCTTTCTTTGTTTTGAATGCAAACTGACATAAAAGTGTTTGAAAGAAGGCACACAAAGCTACAAAAAAACAGGCACTGCATGTGTGTGTGTGTGTGTGTGTGTGTGAAGAAGACAACGATAATTGATGACCATATTTGGTGTTGTTGTTGTGCCGATTGTCATGCTAATTCTCATCCTGCCGCTGACTCTCCTCAGGGCACGTGTAAGCCTTCTTACTTATATACAAGATATATATATACATTTGTATCTTCGTTGCTGCGTTGCCTTCTAAGCCGGTTTGAGCATCGATTACGCTGATTGGCACACACATTTACATACGAATATCATTTATTATATATCGTTTTGCTCTTTGCGCACAATGCCTGAACCGACATTCAAGTAATTAAGTGAAGTGCAACATGAGTTCACCAATTGATTGCGGTCACCAATCGGCATTTTTGTGTGCATGCGTGTGTGTGTGTGTGTGTGTGTGTGCCAGTCAGACAGGTTAAACAGCTATAAATTGATTGAGCTATCAAGTGTAATGAGTTGTTTTGAATGGCACATGCTAATTTTATTAGCACTCATGTGTGTGTGTGTGTGTGTCCCATAATCAAAGCACCCTTTTTGCCATGAATTTCCATTAAAAGTTCACAATAAACTAAAATCTTTGAAAGAATAAAATCGAAACTTGTGAGAAATTCCACTTACTTATAAGTTAACAAATCTTTACGGCAAACTCATGCAAGCGCCCAAAAGCATGCAACACTTTACGTGCCGCAGAGAAAACCCTATGTTTTGGTATGCCAACAAAAACTGTCAACGCCAAAAGTGCTTTCGTCTTAGCGTCAAAGTGTGAAAATGAATAGGAAACAAATGTGAAAACACACACACATGCACACACACTCACACACATGCACACAGACACTTATTCTAAGAAAGACTTTGACTTGCCTGAACTGGCTTACGTGCCAACGAGCAAACTGCTTACAAAAGGAGGAAAAAAAACACTCAAGAAGGCAAAAACTTTGCTTCGGCTTTGGTGTTACTTTAATATCCTCTTTAAAAGTCAAGCCAAGGAAAGTTGTAAAGTAAATAATATTTTCCAAGTTCTAGAAATTTAATTCTTTGCTAATTCTAAAAAAATGGAATGAATGTTTTATAGTCCACAAAACAAGTATTAATGTTTTAAAATAATATTTATTTAAGAAAAAAATTCTAATAGATTCTAAACTTATGTTTCATGAAAAAAAGGCGTATTTTTTATATATGCATATTTTTTAAAAAACAAGTTAATCTAAAAAAATATATAAAAAATATATTTGATTACAAATGTGCTCCAAATTATTTGCCAATAGTTCAGTGAAGCTTTAAATTTTAACTAAAAAAAGGCGTTGCCACGCCTACACATTGCTGTACCGCGCCTGCATTAGTATAAACATTTATGCTTCGGCGTTGCTGCCTTCGGTTTGTGCGCTGCAAACCACATGACAAAAGTGATAAACCCTCAAAAAGCAAACGTCAGAAATGATTCAAAAGTAAAGAAAGAAAACGGAAACGCAATAAGAGAAAAGAAAAAAGAAATAAGAAGCAATAAATAAGGCAAACTGATGCATGTTAGTTTAAGTCAAGTAAAAGGAATGGAAAGCAAAGAAAATAAAAGCGAAATAAAAAATAAAATAGAATATTTGATGGAATTAACAACAAAACGGCAAATGAACAAGAGCGACAAGCGAACGCTTAATGATGGCAGCAAACATGGCGACAGGAAATGTTGCACGCACACACACACACACACACACATACACCCACCCACAAAAGCAATGTGGGTCATTACTTATGCATGTGCTCGCCTACTTCTGTGCGTGTGTGTGTGTTCTCATAGAAAGAGAAAGATTGGGCGTGGTTGTGCGTGGGCGTGGGTAAGGGTGAGGGGCAACAGCGACTGCGACTGATGACAAGTGTTGCGTGTTTTGAATAAATATAATGACAAAGCGTGTCGAATGCTCCTTGATGCTCCTTGATTATTATGATGTGTTGACTTGTGCGATTAAGCCAACATTGGGCATGTCTCATATGTGTCTGTGTGCGTGTGTGTGTGTGTGTGTGACATATGCGCACATTCAGTTTGACTGCTGGCGTCTTCATAAATAATAAAGTTACGCCGACACAAGTGCCCGCTTAATTAACTTGTTCAATGCTGAGTTGCATGCAACATACTGCGTCAGTTCAATTCAACGCACGGCATTAATCATAACTCAACGCTGATTAACAACAAACAAAAGCCAAAGCAATTTTAACAATTTCTGTTGCAAATTGAAACTTTTTGCAAGCGCACAAAAGCGCAACTTTTTGTTGCACGTTGCTGGCAAGCCAACTTCAATTACGACTAAGTTTCATTTCCATTGAAATTGGCAAAAAATATATATATAAATGCACGAGTACACTGAGCGTAATAAATATACTCATGCTTATAAACAAGTACAGCGCAAAATTCAACACAACTCAGAACAAAAGCAAAGCGAACTTGAGTCGAGTCGAGTTGAGTTGAGTAGAGAAGAGAAGAGTCGATTTCGTCTGCTTTTCATTTCGAAGTTTTTCCTTGCTGTTTTTTATTCGTTGTTGTTGTTGTTGTTGTTGTTTGCCTTCTTTTAGCAATTTTCAATTCATTTTTCATGCGGATTTTCCAGTCGAAGTTCTTCAAGCGCACCAAAATGTACGTTTATGTTTCATTCGTTCATTTATTCGAGACACAAAATTCAACTACACTTGCATTGCCATTGCTGACGTTGACGTCGGCGTCGGCGTCGCTGCCAGCTGTGCTTGCTTAAGTGCTCCCTTGGGCGCAACCAAAAGAAGCTGCCAACCCAACCAAAAGTTGCTTTCATTGGTTTGAACTTTTGTCATAATTTGAAAAATGTGCTTTTCAAATGTAACAACAACAATTTGAACAACTGTCAAAATTTGTCGCTTCTTTAATGCAAAACACAACTTTAATGAATAAATTATTTTACGCTGAATTTTTCATAGCTCAACATTTCATTCAAACATGTGTTTGATTATCAGTTTGCCATGCACTTCACAAGCCTGTCAACTTTCAAATCCCTGCACAACAAACACACACACACACACACACATACACACACTATAAGCCAGCTGAATCCAACGGTGACCCAATGACAAACTGTGCTGACCTATCGATCAAAATGGATTGATTGATTGGCACGCTGTTGGACTGATGGCTTTCAACGGCGTGGCGACGAGACTGATAAGCAAACACACACACACACACACACACAGAGCCAACAAATTTATGCAGCATGTATTGCATACTTTACAGCGCCAATGTACGGCATTCACTCATACGTTGATGAGCATCGTTGAAAGCGATTAAGCGTCATAAAGGTGGCAAACCGTAATTAAGTTCAGATGAGATTTTAACACACACACACATACACATGCAGCTAAGCTTTTGTCTTTCAACACATGCATACATACATACAACACATTGTTTGCATGCTGTTGGTGTTGACATTTTGCTTGTGTATTTGTGTTTGTTGTTTTTGTTGTTGTTGTTATTGTGCACGACAAAGACAAGAAGTCATGAGTTGATTTTAGACCACTCAACAATTTGCATAAAAGCTTTAAGTACAAAAAATGCTGCACAGCATACAACAATACAAGAGAGAGAGGGAGAGAGAGAGAGACAGAGAAACGAAATAAACATAATAGCAAATAATAATAATAATAATAATAATACAAAGAAAGCCAAAAGCAACAGACAATGTTATTATTTAGACCATGAAGACGGCACAAACACACAGATACACACACACACACACAGACAACTACAAGGCTGACAGCACATGAATGAACTGTGCGACGAAACAATTGAAATGCTGAGTGACTGAGAGACTAAAGACTGACTGCAGATTGTTGTCAGACGAGCTAATAAAACTGACTTTAGGCCATAACAATAGACCACGTTGATAGCCGTAGGAAACTTGCAATCAAGCCGAGCCAAACTGAGCAGAGGCAGGATATGCCTTTCGTCTGCTTAATGATAATGGCAGCAGTCTAAATTACAACTCATGCTAGCAGTGGGCGAAGTACAGTCATGTCCTTTGTGGAGCATGAGTGAAGCTTAGCTAAGACAATGCAGCATGTGCAATTAGCAGCCGCCGTTTTGGCAACTTATTTTAGCCAAGTTTTTGCATATGAACGCAAGCGGCAAAAGACATTAAGCGCTTGCCATGATTTATTGCACTTCGCGCTGAGCAAGACAACGTTAATGCGCCCACCCACGCCCATGACACGAACATATTTGTCACAGCGCTTTAGTGTAATATAAAGTAAGAGATTAAGCGTACAGTTTCGCATAAGTTCACGTCGACTTGGCTTAATTGCCAAGACCACAAAAGCGCTCACAAAAACAAAAGCAAAAACTACTTAGCAAAACACAAAGGCAGCCAAAAATGCGCGCACACACAGATACACACACACAAAGTGCGCTTGTATGTGTTAAGGGGCAAGGGGCAAGTAGATAAAATCACACACAATGCAAAAAAGAAAGGCATAAATAAAAACAAAAAACAAAAAAGGAGCCAACAAACATGCCTATTAAAAACGCCAAAAACAAGTTTGCTACAACAACAACAACAACAATGACGAGATAAAATTGGCAGTAAAGATGCTGACACCGATGCTGCCACTGCCGCTGCCACTGCCGTGTTAACGCTGCCAACATAAAAATTACCTTGATTAGAAAAACAAACTTGTTCGCGCTTTTTTTGCCTCACAGCGCCCGAAAGTAGGCAACGCCGTTATGGCTTATCCAATGTGGCAGCACATGCCAACCGCGCCCAAAATACAACTCGTATATCAGCAACGACCTAAGCCTAAAATGATATTGCCCTCTGCTATATATCACGACTGATGCACCTGTGAGCTGAGCTGAGCAGCGGTGAGGGGAACTACCCAACCAGCAACGCCCAACCAAGCAATATAATATAAATTCCCATTTACCGAACTCACAACCGCGCCAACCAACTTCATGGCTGTTGAAGAGGGGCGCGGCAAGGAGTGAGAGAGTCAGGCAGCTAACAGCATATGAGCAGATACACGGTCGGCAGATGTCGCTACCTAGGCTGGCTGGTGGTTGGGTGATGAAGCAAGGATACTCGTTGGCTTTGGCGCATCAATTACAACGTGTGCAGGTGTATGTGTGTGTGTGTGTGTGTGTGTGTTGGTGTTTTTTTATTTTGTTTTTCCGAGGCTGAGTAGAAAATTCCCGCAGTTACCATACTAATCAACAAAATTGCTGCAGCCTTTTAGGCATGTGCGCATTTGCTCGTTTGCTCGCACCAAAAACAGCCAAAAACAACAACAACAACAACAAAAACTTTGCTTAAAGTGTTAACGCTGACGAACAGCAAAAATATGTGCCCTTTTTCGTTAGAAGAAATGTTTTTTCCGACAGATGTTTCCATCGACTGACTGACTCACTTTGCTTGACGTTTGCTCGCTGTGCGCCAAATCATGCTACGCCTATTAAACTTTCTCATTCATGGGCCAAAGTGTCGGTGTCTGAGTGTGTGTGTGTTAGTGCTGTGTGTGTGTGTGTGTGTGTGTGTGTTTTGCCCATTCAATTGATTGATTGCGTGCCTGTTTGTTTCCTTCCTTCCTCACTGCTTCCTGCTCACGCTTACCTTACGCTTTGTGCGGTCATAATCGATATGCAACAAGCTTCAAATGGAGCAGAGGGCGTGCGGACAATGTACTCATTCTGATTGGCACATATTGAAAATGAAGCTTAGTTAAGTTGAGTGTATAAAATAGGATAAAACATGAAATAATACACTTTTCAATGGAACATTTAAATGCGTCCGACGACCATTAGGCTTCATGTCTTATTAATTCAATTCATTTATTTGCGCTGACATTATTACGTTGCAATTAACAGGATAATTGACAAAGTGAAATTAGCTTACGTCTAATTAGGCATACAACTGGGGAGGGGGCTTTCAGAAATATATGAACTTATTAATGTCATCAGGAGTTTGATGGTAGGAGAAGTTGCAAAAACTATCTCTAGCAATTTGTCCTTATAGTTGCTCACAGATGAAAGGAAAAACTTCACTGAACTCCGAATTTCTTAGATAGAAGTTAGTTTCTCTTTCGAAGATAATTACAATCAACATGTTGTCATCTGTTTTTTTTGTCAAGACAATTAGAAAGTACTATAAAAGAAGTTCAATCATAATTTGTAATATTTTATTTTGTGCTGTATTTAGTTTGTCCCAGGACTGGCAGCGCAATAACCTCAATCTTCTGATACTTAGATCATTATTATTATCATTATTATTATTTTACTTTTAGACATATTAATTTTGTTCTCAGCTCATTGAGGTTGACAAGATTCTTATTGTTCTGATTATTTTGTGCACAGTTTTATAAGTTACATTTATTTGAAGCTGACAAAAAGTATGCTACAATATTCTATACTAAATAATGAATAAATCATCTGTGATTAAAACGTTTAATAAATTCCAGCTTGTCATCATTTAACTAACTTGAAACTCTTCTCTCTTTCAGCGCTCATATTTACACTTATGCAACCAACTATTCATATAGGTAAGTAACACAGATTTAAAGCTAATGAATTCTGCCATAAGACTCAAATTTATGCGAAAATTACATAAACTGTAAAAGCATTAACACACACACACACACACACACACACATGGCAGCTGAAATTCAACGTTGAACAAATATGAAAATTTCATTTGATTTGAAACTTAGAAGTGAAATTAGAAAGCTCAACTCGAGCAAGTTGAAAAATGAGTATATAATAATGTAATTCAAATACGCCACAAAGTTCTGACACTAAGCCCCCCCTTTTTGGGGGAATACGGCAACTTAAAAACTCATTAAATTTTAAGCTTTAATTTAAACAGAAAATCCAAGCAAACACAAAACACGCACACAAACGCACAGACACCTAATCAAAGATACATATTGACACCGAAATGTCACAGGGCAGGCGGCGAGCAAAGAGAAGCAGTCAGATTTACAAACAGCAGCCGACACTATAGACAGCGACAGGCAGACGGACACACAGACGGACAGACAGACAAGGCAATGAAAAAAGCCTACCGAAAACACGCAAACACAAACAACACTTTTAGTAGTTTGAGTGCAAATGAATATGTATTTGTATCTATGTATCTTTTCATGTGTACATGTCGCTCACTGTATTTGTATGCAAACACGAGGCTTGCCACCTCGTGAACATGCACAGCTGGCAAGGATAAAGCACTGTCACAGCAACAACAACAACAACAACAAAAACAGCAGCAGCATCAAAAACAAAAAAAATAAATGATTAGATATGATGTACAAACAGACAAAATTGTATACAAAAACAGACACAAATACACATGCATGCATGTATGTATGTGTATGTGTTTGTAGCTGATCTAACGCAATCCAATTTAGCTTTGTCTTGAATATTTGAAAAGGTTAATTGACAGCTTACGTATGTACATATACACATACACATATACATACGGCAGTAGAATACTCACACCTAGTGAGCGACATATGATATTGACAATTTTCTGCTTGCGTTAATCATACGCACCGTGGCCTGAAATGTTATTAGCACGCCAAATCGTATTTGAAACGCTTACGCTTACAGCTAAAATAGAAAAGTTGCTGCTTCAACATGTTTAACGGTAAAAAAATTCACATATTGAAGTTGTGACGTTTATTGGTAGTTTCTGTTTTGGGCGTCGTTAATGAAAGCGGCAGCGTTGGAAATGAGTTGTCTGTGCCAGAAGCTGAGCATGCTCTGAACTTTATATAAGACTTAGCATCTCTTTCTGACACACACACACACACTCGCACACACACACAGGGCTGAGAGGAGTTTGTGTGCTCGCCCTTATTGTTTGTTGTGTCAAGGTGCGCTCGTTGAGGTTAAATGTTTGTGTACGTGTCAACTTTGCTTACATTGTCGCTGGCAAACAAGTAAGCCGAAATCGCATAGGCAGGGATATTCATGCCACTACACACACACACACAGGCACATACATACACACATGAGCATGATGTTGACATATTCCATTGCCATTAAGCACAATTTATGAGCGTTCATTGATATTCATTTGACATGCTGAGCGAAATTAAATAGCTCTACTCTGTATGTGTGTATGCGTGTGTGTGTTTGCATACGTGTGTTGTCAATAACCCTTTTCATAACACATAATCGCATTTGTTTATGTATTTTGAATTTCATATGTGAGTTGTTTATGGACTCAGCGCCTTGTTGAGTGCTTTGTCAGACACACATGCTCTGCCATGAACAGCCACCGAAATTCAATTAAAAACGGAAATGATAACAACTTTTCCGTAGACAAAAAACCCGTAATACTTTAAGAGCAACTCGTCGAACTGCTGCCGTATGAGACACCAAGTCATATTTGCCTCAAGAAAGAAATTACAGTCGCATATAGAAGACTGTTTGATATGCTACAACATTAAAAAACAGCAGTGCGACAGAAAACAACACAACATGCTGAATTTTAAGGCTGCAGCTCCGTGCACTTTTGCTGCTAACAGACCAATAAACTGACAATTGGACTTGACTTGTCTGGAAATATAAAACTGACTGCAAAATAACGGAAAATAAACCTGCAAAGCTTTGAAAACCATCCTTACTGAAATTTCCATGCACACTTTCAGGCGCAATGAGTCATCGGCATCCGTAGAAAAAGTGCGGCCAGTGCCGTGCCATCCCGACTTATTATTTTTTACTCCAACACTTTTCAACTTTCGCAGTCTGTTTTCTCGTTTTTGCTTTCGTGCTTTCAGTTGCATTGACCATCGTCAATATGGCTTAGAATTTCGTTATGAATTCATGCCTTTGGTTTTTTTGCGCCCGTTTGCATTGCAAATATCACACTTCTATGTCCTGATGTCCTGCTGTCCTGCTGCTGATATTGCTGACGGCTTCTTTACTTTTCAAAAGTTTTTCCTTCATTCACTTTTTTCGCTTATGACTTTTTATTTAGCGGTTTGTGTGTGTTTGGACTTTGCTTGCTGTGACCAACGTACATGGTCAGAGTTTTCGAAAGGCGTTCGTTCAAGTGTCTTTTTTTGCTATTGGTTTTTTGGCTTCTGATTGATCGTTAGTTATGAGCATGAAAGAACACCGCAGCACATTTTACAGTATGTGTTTAAACACCGAAGAAGTTTTGTAAGGAAAAAAAAATTATTGCATACTTTTAAGCAGCTTTTTTAATGTTTAAAGATTTGTATACCAGAAATTGTGCTTCTTTTACAAAAAAAAAAGAAAATAAGTCTTTGCGTACGTTTGTTGTAATATATTCTTTTAATATTTAATAAGTATTAACAAAAAAATAAGTTGTTTCGAAGAAAATCTCATCTCTGACCAATGATTGCTATCCGATTAAAGGGAGATTTTCACAAGCCAGCAACTGCTACCTTAAAGCTCTCTCTCTCTTTCTCTCTCCTTTGGAAATCTATAGTCCTTCATTGCATTGCAGACTTTGTAACAAAATATTCAACTTTTTTTTCCAAAAAAAAGTTTATAAATCCAAAGAAAATCTTAAAAAGTCTTTACAAAAAAAAAATAAGTCAGACAAATATTCTTTTCTGGCATTCTCGTTAAGCTGAAAATTTCGCACAAAAGCAAATTGAACCCCAATTAAGTTTACTGAATACCTTTTTACAAGCTCACTTAAGCAATCATTTGGCTTGCCACTGATTGCCATTAAACTGTGTCTTACGCCTCTTCCCTGATTCTGATTCTTTAAAGACGTCGCAATTGAGCGCCTACCACAAATATACATGTACTTACTTGTAACATTTCAAAGACAACAGTTAAATAATTCAGCGAAAAGGCATCAAACCATCAACAAGTCATGCGAGAGGCAACAACAAAAAAAAAAGATACGAGGAAGACAAAAGAGGCGCCACGCCCTTGAGCAATCTCTAAATTAGCACGCTCAGACATGTACTTTGCGCAATCCAAAAGCCACTTGGAAATTTTCGACAACCTCAGCTATTTTCACACACCTAATACGCACATTAACACCTCACTGAGCAATCCTCGGATGGCGAGCGGCATGGCGGCATGGCTGCCAGGAGCGTGGCGCAATAAATTCATGTATCTACTTAATAATTAACTGGAAAAGTTTTCGCACACGCACATGAGTTCTCCTGCACAACGAGCAACTTACACGGCGAACAACAACAACAACAACAACACGATTGCTGTCAAATAATAAAGCCATGGCATGGCAGCATGGTAGAAGGTTTATGCCAATCAAAAGCAAAAGGAAAAGCTAAAACAAAAACAAAAGAAAAAGTACAAAAAAAAAAAAGGAAAATTCCAACCAAGGTAAATCGATGTTGTATCTTTGTATATTCACCGTTATGCTTTTGTATAAAGTAATCAAAACGTACGCATAAAAATTGCGTTGCGGTAAAGTTGAAGGTGTAAGGAGCAACCGAAAGGCGCTTATAACAAAAGGAAAGGCCACAAAGAGAGACTGACAGACAGACGGTCGGAGAGACAGACTGACAGACAGACGGTCGGACAGACAGACTTTGTTGTATGAAGTATAGCGCATGAGTGATACGGCGGAGATTTCAGCACGTTGGCATTCACAGCCTTGACATTTCATGATGAAGCGAAGGAAAAGCCGAACAAACCGCAATGAACCCAAAATGAAACCTAAAAATGAACTTGGCACCAAATAAAACATAACCTTTATTCAAGCCGCTCCCCTGTGCAGCCCCTCTACCCACCACTCTCCTTAATTTTTGCACCTTCAGCGTTTCGTATAAACTTTTCCATTTTTAATGTTGCTTAAAGTTTCTTTCAGTTTCGCTACTCTCTTCTCGCCGCTTCTCTACTCGCCGCTCGGCTCAGCTTCTTCATTACTTTTAAACTTATCCGCTTTTCATTTTCTTATTAGCCGAGCTTGATTGCTGTTTAATTTCCTACACAAATCCCACTGGCCAGTCTTGACCTTTGCCAGGCCACCAAGCCATGAGCGCAAGCGGCTTAAGCACAACTTTTACGCAGCTCATTAATTATAGATCTCTAGCTGACCGGAGACGGTGCGCTGTGACTCGGCAAATCATCAGCAGTTAACCACGCGGTGCTTATTGTAATTTGCTGTTATTTTCTACTACTCAGGACAGCTGCTTTCAGCACACAAAAAGTAAAATAGAAATGGTGAAAAAAAATGCTTAATGACTTCTTTTTTTTTTTTTTTTGTTATGCAAACAACTTCTTCGCATTATTATTATTATAAGCGTATTTTTACGCTCAGCTTTTGTTCAGTGTCCTGACTCACTGACTTGGCTGTTGCTATTGCGCCTTTGTTGCGCTTGTCAGTGCCAACGGTTAGCCCATTGTGTGTTTTGTATTAATTCTTTGTTATCAACAACAAACTTAAGTCGGTTTTATATGCTTTCTTAAAGATTTTCGCTGCTTTGTGCTTTGATATTAATTAAGTTGCCAGCAACAGTGCTCTGTGGCAGCCAAAGTGGCTTATTACTTGTTGTCATATTCACTTAAGCTGCGCAGCAACTTCGCATAGTTTAAATGCAACACAGAAACAGTTGATTGCCACTTAGAAATTCAAGCGTCGGTTTTCCATTTGGCAAACACAAAAAAGAAGGTCTGTCCTTCGCTAAACTTGCAGCACATTGACGCACGTGCAGCTTCGATTACGTGCACAGCGCTCAACAGCAATTTGCTACAAACTAAAGACTAACATACTCTTTGACAACTTTTTGCTTTTTACTTTTTGCATTTTACTCTTTTCATTGTATTGCAAAATCGATTTAACAAATTGATAAGAAACACGTCATGACGTTCATGTTGATGTTGACAACGTGGCGCTGTGACAACAACAACAACAATGCAACTGCGGTGGCATGCCTTGCAGCGACACACATACAGACACAAGAGCATACCTGAAGGACACGTGCAGGCATTCATATTTGTCCTAAGTTGTGCAATATCATCACCACCGACGACGACGATGATGATGATGATGCTGTTTCCAAGAAGAATATGTTGAGTGATTGTTGGCATGCATTTTACATTGCTGTTGCAGTTTATCGTAGCGTGGCGAGTTGTCATCGAAGCTATGGAAATGAAGGGTTGCTTAGCAGAAACAAACGTTGCGCTGCTGAGAACTTCCTGTGGCAAACGTGGCCATAAATCATGTGTGCATAAATGATATTTTAAACGATACATGAAAATTTAAGTTGCACTGATAAACGTTAAAACTTATTAGAATAAATCTGTTTCACTACTTCCGTCAGGAATTCATTTGTTCTTGAAAATAAAGTTTGGGTTTAAAAGTAGTCTGAGATATTTTGGTTCAGAATTGCGGAATATTTTTTATATCGAAGTCCTTAAGTATTGAGGCAATTAAAACAGTTTTAGTGTTGTAAAGTGCTATAAACACTTCACGTTGTACGAAACTTTAAACAGGGTTTACTCGAAACTACTTATTTCTATTTGTTTAACATGATATCTTCAGTTTTAATCATCGGATCAACTCAAAATTTTAAGTGATTATTCTTAATAAAACCTTGTATGGCTGGCACCATGGATTTTGAAGAATAATTAGTCTTACTATTTTTTTAAATTTGTGAAAGTAAAAAAATGAGTTAAAAAATAATTTTTCTCTTTTAAATTGTCGCCATTTTGTGAAAAAATTTCAAAGTTTTTTTACATGATCAGCGGTGCAGTGACGTCTTTCCCTAGCATAACTGCATTTTTGTTTTATTTTTCCGGACACTGCAAAGACGGGCCTTTTGGACTCCACTTCACAATATCAAACCTCGATGAATTGGATTTTTTTTTTTTGGTAGAATTATTTATCTTTCTTTAAATACTAAGAAATATTTTGTGGATACTGAAAATGTTTTTACTTTTTTAACTTTCTAGAACAGAAAACCCCCTCAAGTCTATCAACAAGTTTTTGTAGTTTCGCAGCAATGAAAACCTTCTTTAAAGTCAAAACATTCAAAACATTTTGTGTGAAAATTTAATAACATTTAAGTGCCAATTAACTTTTCTCTGAGAACACCTTCACTTTATGTTGTGCTAATTAACAACGCACGCTCGAACAAAGACAAGACGCTCACACCACATGTGCTCATGTGCAACAACAACAACAACAAAAACAACAATAACAAGAACTGAGAACATCATCTGCACTGAGCATTAATTTGCAACAATTAATTATTCATTAGGCGCACATTGCGCATACGCCATGTGAGTCCGACCGACAAAGATGAGCAAAAAAAAACAGAAATTAAAATAATAATAATTAACAACAACGACGACGTTGAAGCGCCAAAATGTCAAGACTGCAACAGAAGCAACCAAGTGCAACAACTACAACAACAACAACGACAGCAACTGTTGCCAACAACAAGGTCTCATGTACATATCAATATACAAAGTAAGACAACTTAATTAACCTCGACCTTCCAACACTGCTAGCAACCGACAGACTGAGCAATGACGTCAGTCAGTTAGGCAGTCTGTCCGTCCGACCGTCATTGTCCAGCATAGTCAAGTCACAATTGCTACAACAACAAAGTGAGCAAATAATATAAACGACAACAACTAATTCAAATATGAATGACAATTGCACGATGTCAACAGCAACAACAACAACAGCAACAACGGTGAGGGTGAGAGAAAGAGAGAGAGAGACGACAACAAACAGCGAGAAAATCAAAATAAAATTAAAGAAAATAAACACAAATAAAAAATCATTCAAGGTTCAATGCCAAAAATGTCCAACGTCGCCGTCGCCGTTGTTGTTGTTGTTGTCGTTGTTGTCGTTCACGATTTGACAGTGACAGTCACACGAATATTGGACACGAATATTGACCAACTCGTTGGCCCTCATAAATGCCACATTAAGACATTAATAATAACACATGCATAAATAATAAAGAATAAACAGACAAGAAAGACAAAAGCAAAAACAAAAACAAATAAGCAAAGCGAACGCAATTGCTAATCACTAATTCTATAAACGCACAAAGTCACAGTGTCGCCGTTGCCGCCAGCGTCTCAGTCGACGTCACAGTCGACATCACAGTCGTAGTCGCAATTGTCTGCGCACGCGCACAGGTGACTCGTAAATCGAAACGTTTGATTGTAGGCTTCGTTGCTACGACGCTTCGCATGCGTAAGCGAACTAAACCGACACAACGTGTGTGTGTGTGTGAGCGAGTGAGCAGATGCACGCCTGCGGCTGCAAAGACGAAAATCGTTGCCAGACGACAACAGACAAGTTGCAGAAAACCTGTTCGGTCGCCCCAACAGCGTTGCAACTAATCTCGTTATTGTTGCATGTGCCGTTGCCGTTGTCGTTGCCATTTCAAGAACCAGGTCAAGGTTACTGCGTCGACAACGTCGATTCTTCGGCGCAAAACGTAATAGGCGCAGCAACAACAACACCGATCACAACTGTTGTTGTCGCTTGTTGCCTCTGTCGCTGTCGCTGTCGCCGTCAACGAAATTGAAAGTCAAGTTCGTGTTTGAAGCGCGCAAGTTTGATGCTGCCCGTTTGACTTAAGCCATGTTCGAACTCGTTGTGGAACTGAAAGAGTGAAATACGTTAAGAGTATTAAATGCAACTAGGCAAAGGCACAGACACGACTCTTTATTTGGTTTGGCTACACTTCACATTCAACGCTGAGTTGCTCTTTGTGTAACATTGATCGTGCTTAAATTCGTTCTGCACAGCGTTTAATTTAAATACAAATGCATTGCATGATTGCTCATAAAGAGAAAAAACAAAACGGGTGAAAAAAAAATGTTAGCCTTCTTATAAACTAATGACAAGCAACTTTGAAGAGATTCTGTATAAAGTTGCCTTTGCCTTACAATGTACAAAACGAAGTGTTGCCAAGTCTTTTCTTATACCCAACATAAAATGTTTCTTGTTCAGCTTTTTACGACTCATTGCCATAAAGTGTTGATTATCGCAGACTCGCACAGCTTTGCTTTGTACTTCACTTAAGCTCTTTTAGTTCTCAAACTCATGCTGAGATAAAACACGCAAAAATCTTTGATGTCAAATCTTTTGAAAGCAAAAATCTTAGTCGCCAAAAAATTAGAAGTCAGTGATGTAAATAACTATAAAAATCACATTTAATCCCGACTTTGTGCACTGAACATAACTAACATAAAAAAAAGATGAAACAGAACGAAAAAAAAATAATAAAAAAAAACGATTGCTTGAATACGCTTGAACGCCTTTTAAGCAAACAGTCAAAGTCAAAAGCGCCCCACCACGAAAGCCAAAGCAGTGCGCACACACAAACACACTTACACACACACACACACATACAGACCGACAGAGCGCAAAGCCTTGGCAGTTGGCGTATCCCTCGTCGCACAAACTATACGAGTATACATCAATTTTCATTTACTTATGAAAATTAATAGCATTTTCGTTTAACAAGCGTCGCGCCGCGCGTTGTCGCCTTCAGTCGCTTCGCGTCGCGTCGCTTTGCATCGTTCAACAAAGCAGCAGAACGGCAGCATACAGAGCAGTGCAAAGCAGAGCCGTGTTGAGTTCAGCGAGAACAAGTCGCGCCATCATTAATCATGCAACACAGACTGAGGGGCAAGAACAAAACAAACTATGACTATGGCGAAGCCTTGTTGCACACACACACACATACACACAAACGCTCGATTATAGAGTGGCTCGGCTCGGTTTGGCTCGTTACAAAGTCATCTTAGTTGGCAAGTAATTTCAGTGGCAAACGGCAAACGTCTCTGAAAGTTGCCGCCAAGGCATGCAATGTGCGCTTCAAAGCTTTGAAATCGCCTTCGATAGCATGCTGCAAATATTTAACAACAAACACTTGGCATCACTGGCTTTCACACAAGCCCATCCCAACACTCTGTCTTTCTCTGTCTATCACATGTTATGCAATGTCGAGGAAGCGCTCAACTTGATGCTCTTGCACTTGAGCTTAATTCATATTTAATTTACGTATAATTTAATTATTATTTTAATTTTCAAACGCGTTTCTGCGCTGCCACGCGATTACTTTTATTAATAAAGAAAATAAAATAAAAATCAACTGCCGTGTGACACATTAATTGTTAGAAAGACAAGCGAGGCGAATTTCCACACATACACACATACATATGTGTTCTAACTACCCATCTATATCGCTGCTTACACATATGTATATATGTGTATGTTCATCAGCGTTGTCTGCTGTCAATCAAACAGCAGCGACATGCATAATGGCATTAAATGTGATTATTTAATTGCCTTTGAATTACACATATTAATTTGTCAAGCGTACGTCCGTCCGTCCGTCTGTCCGTTTCACTACACGCCTTTAATAAAACTGCAAAAAAAAAAAAAATAAGTAAAAAAATACTACTAATTTTACAATTGTTTTATTATTTTTGCATTTTTTATCGATGCTTTTTACAGTTTATTAATGATGCCTCATAAATTCATGTGTAAAAAAAAAACAGCAGTAATAAATAAATCTGTAAGAAGCATTTAATATTGACAAATTGCCACAATAAATAAGTGCTGACATAACTTCACGTAATTGTCGCGAATGTCGCGTGTCAAGGAAGGAATCTTGAAGTTCTTTGCCGGCCGATTAATTACTTGAATCTTCAAACTTATGCACACCGCCCTCTGTGCAAAAAACCGCACATATGGTTATAATTGTCAAAGACTCAAAAAACGCTTTGTGAAAATGAAAAGTTCATTGGTGAAACCAACAGACTTTTGCCCTTACGATGGCCATAATTTGTATTGTTGTTGTTTTTCTTTTTTTGCGTTATGCTGTTAAGAGCATCTTTAACCTCTAAGCCACCTCGAATTTAAACAGAGCAGAGTGTATAAAACAATGCTTTGTCATTCAAAACAGTTTTCAAAGTCACAACTTTATTTGTTGTTGTTGTTGTTGCTGTTGTTGTTGCGACCATGAAATGCAACACTGCGCATGAAACACGAGTGTGTGAAAAAAAGCGCAGCAAGAGAAATAACGACAACAACGACGGCAGAGACAAAATAACATTGACATCAGTTGGCAACATTGGCAACAATATTTGTATCAACAAAAACAAAAACAACGACGACAGCGACGGCCAACGATGACGTGCACGGGCATTGCAAGTTGGTTGTAACTCGCTGTTGTTTTTATTAGCGCTTTTGTTGTTGTTGTTGTTATTGTAGTTTACACAACACTTTAGTTGGCAGCATCAAGTGCAACCACATTTTCTTACAATGTCATCTTGTGGATGCGGTTTTCCAGAACGAAAAACACACAAAAAAAACAAAAAGCAATGATTCAAAAGCTATAAAAGTATTAAAGCACAAAGATCAACTAACAAGAAAACAAAGAAACTAATCAGAACTGAAAAAATAGAAGAAGAAAAAAGTGCAGGCACTCAAATGCGGTATTATGATATCATAAATCTGCTGTCGACTATTGAAAAAATATCACAATAAACCATGTGGAAATTTCTATATTTACACAAATTGACCTCGAGGCAGACTGAAGCTCAAGCCGATGACGACGTAGGCGTGGTGAAGGCGTTCGTTCGCTTGTTGGTGGGTTTGCAAAATGCAACACATTTGCGCAAAAGAAATGGTTTGCTTAAGCATACAACGTCATTATCGAACATCATCATCGATGTGTAACTGTCATCAACATCAGTGGCAACGTCAACATGTCATGCTGATAAGAAGTTACAAGTGTAATGAAGCCAAGCTAAGCTAAGCCGTATGAAATCAAATCAGCCATGCAAGACTTTACATGTCGTTATCAACGTTGACAATATTGTTCGTGACTCAGGCAGTGAGGCATGCCGACGGCTTCAATAAACCGTGATTAATGCACGAAACAAGTCTGTGGCAAGACGATAGGCAAACGATAAGCAACGCCCAGCTATTTTCCGACTAAGTAATAGTTTCTATTTGTCGTTGTTGTTATTGTTGTTGCTATTGTTGCTTTATGTTAATGATATAATAGTCTGTTTGCAGCAATGGCAGCAGCTTGACACCTTGAACCACGAGCAAACACAAACCGTCATCGGTCGCAGCAGCCGAGGTAGCCGAGGCAGCCTCAGGGACAAGGTTAAATGCTGCTGATGCCATCATCGCTGCCGCCGCCGCCGTTTCTCATTTGTAATATGGTATAACACAAATTGTATCTGCAATAACGCAATGCTTTACTGCAACCGAACAACAACAACAGCAACGACAACATTTTGCGGCTGATCTTGAACCAATTCTGTTTCTATTTGCCATTTGCAATCGTTCTCGTTGTCGTCGTCATTGTCGTCGTTTTGCTTGCAACGCCAATTGCCAATCCATCGATCTAGTCTAGTAGTTTGCTGCCTCAGTTGCCGCTGCGCCATATTGCTTACTTGTGGTTTTTCGGCTTTGACTTTAATTAATTTTTATTTCAATAAATTAGCTAAGCTAAAATGCGCTTGTAAATCAAAGCGCATGAGTAATATTGCTTGTAAATATATATCATTAGCATTGTGGTTAAACAACAACAAGAACAACTGGAAGGGCGTATTTCAAGAGATCAGCTAAGCAAGCACAAAAGATAAAATTAACTTTGTATATTGACAACAATACAACAACAAAGCAACAACAACAAACAAATGAACCTTGGCAGTCAAGTACTTTCTGCTTGACAACGATGTACGTTGAAAACCACTGTGCGTATACGCAATATTTTTTCCCATTAAATATCTAACAATTAGTTAGCAACCTTCGAAATGCAATGTTTTTGCAATTGAGAACCTTCGAATTAAATAGGCGAAATGCCTTGTAATGATGACCAGCACTAAACGCACTTATTTTGCTGTTGCCGCTGTCGTTGTTGTTGTTGTGTGCATCGTTGTTGTTGTTGTTGTTGTTTTTGTAATTGTTGCCTATTTGCTTGTTTGCTTGCTCATGAGTTGTTCTCGCTGCTTTTGTTCTCAATATTTGCGGCAATTTGCAATCGTTTCTGTTTGCTTTTCTTCGTTTATTTTTTGTTTTTTATTTGTGTATATTTGTAAACACACACACACACGCACATATATTGAATGCTCTCACACACACACACAAACACTCGCACTTTTTTTCGCTCAATTAGCGACAAGCGCAAAATGAAGATTACTTTTGCTCGGCGTTTTTGACGCTCACAAATGTTTTTGAGACAAAGCTTTTTATTATTTATTTGTTTGTTAATCAATTATAAACTTTTAAAGGAATTGTAAATTGTGCTTTATGCTTTGGCCATTTCTAACAAGCTGACCGACCTCAGCGACATATGTGCACGCCACTTATTGCACTATGTCAAACTGCAACAACAAACACAACAACAACAATAATAGTAATAGTAATAAAAAATAAATAAAGTCAATGTCAGCAACACATGTTGTCAACAGAACAGAGCACGGCATTTGTGCAAAACTGAAAAATATACAATAAATTAATTAATAAAAAATAAAAAACAAGTTGAAATAAAAGCAAAAAGTGTCATCATCATCTGTGCAAATTACATTACGTTCGCTGTGCATTTCTCTCGCACCACCCCGCGGCCAACCGCACACGCAATCGCTCAGTATCTCTGTGTATTATTTGTCAGATATATTTTCAGAAATATTTTTGTAACATGTTGTTTGAACGCATCATAATCAACATCATCATCAACATCAACAGTAGCAGCGTCGTGTTGTGAAGCAAGAGAGTAAGGGCGGCGGCAGGGACGGTGACAACGCATACATATCGTCAAAGTGGTCACGCTTAATGCCAGCGACTGTCAACCAACGCTTTTCGTTGTATATTTTCAGATTCTTGTTCGCTTCTTTTTGGTTTCAACTTTTTTCACGCTTGGCTTTCAACACTTTACAATTTTTACTTAACATATTCATTTTTCACTTAAATGTCTTAAATTTGAAGCAACACTGACCAACCAGTGTCGCCAAAGTTGTGCTAAAGTCGTGCCAAAGTTGAGCCAAAATGTTTGTCAATAATTTCATAATTTTGGCATTACTGCTCGGCCAATTTTGTTGTTGTGCTTAAAGGCACGACTGTTTTACCTAATATGTCTGTCTGTCCGCCTGTCTGAGTGACTGACTGACTGTCTGAGTTTTAGTTCAATCGATTTTATTTAAACAAGCGCAAGTCTGAAATCTGTTCCAACGCATGTCTGCGCATATTTTAAGTTAAATGAATCACCATGTGTATGTCTCAGATTTGCTTCAAGGATTTTTTTTCGCTTACTTCATTTTTTTATTGATTTGAATTTTGTTTATGTTTTGCACACACTTTTTTAGTCAGCATTTTGTTGCGCTGTGCCTTTTGTTGCAAATTGCCTGCACATTAATTCTAATTATTTGATTATCACGAATCGCGTTTATTAATATTTTTCTCGTTTGCTCTTTCGGTTTTTTGTATGCCACTCATGATTGCTGCCGCTGCCACTGCCGCTGCCTTTGCTGCGCTGCGCTACCCAGACTGGCGGCAAGTGTTGATATTTATGTCTGTTTGGGCGTCAACTGATGCCACGCGTCGATTGTTTTCGTGCCGCAGGCCATGAGTCACTGCAAAATTTATGCCAAACATTTTAAGATTTATTCAAGTCGGCAACATATTTCTCGCTTCACCGTTTGCCTTCGTTTTGTAGCGACAATTATTGCTTGCCGCTTAGCATTACGAACACTTTACAAGATCTTTACAACTTCCTCATTATGGCGCCTCTAAAATTGCATTACACGTTTTTCTATTTGCTTGTTTTTTTATTACACTTTAAAGTTGCGTCTGCAAAACGGACGTTAAACTTAATTATGCAACATAAATTGAAGCGTACTACAAAAAATTATTACGCTTCCGGTTTCTAAGGATAGCGACAATGCAGCAACACTGCTGGCGATAAAAGAAGGCACACCGCGGCACAGTGAAACAACAATAAAGGAAAATCTAATAAAAAATATAAAAAAAAGGCAAAAAAAGAAAACAAACAAAAACGGACCAACTTTTTTATGCACAAAATTAAGTGTGCTTCTTCTTCTTCTTTCGCTGCCAACGCTGTTGCTGTGTTTGTTATTGTTGTTATTGTTGTTGTTGCTTTTAGTGGTTTTAGTGCATGTTGACTGAAACCAACATGGGACAAAAAGCAACGCCTGCCAATGTCCTTTTCCAACACTTGTTCGCTAGTTTAGTGGCTCGCTTTTGCTTGTGTTTAAGTGTGCGTGTGCATGTGCATGTGTGTGTGTGTGTGTTTTTTTGTATGTTTACGCCGCAGGAAAAAACAACTTGTCGCAAACTCATACAACATGGCGTATGAGTGTGTTGTGCAAGCACTGAATCGGAGTGAAATCGTCATTGCTCTGCGTCCGTCCGTCGGTCCGACCGTCCGTTTGGCCATCTTTACGTCGACGTGGTAAGCAAGCAACGAAATGTAAAGAATTCCAAGGACAATTTGCCGCCACCATCAAAAAAGGCACACAAATAAAACGGCTCAAAGAAGACGAACGAATTTTTATAACTTTTTGTACCCTACACACGTGTGTTTGCACACACACACACATATATAATGTGTTAGGAAATATTAAGGCTGTTTCAGATCAAATGTATTTAGCAGCCAGAAGAAGAGAAGTTGGTCTTTTCCAGCCATATCTATTCATCTGTCTCTCGTATTGCGAAATTCGCACCTTCCCCTCACTTTTTCTCAAATAACCCTATTTTATAAAAACGCTATATCTCGCAAGCCATAGCAGAATAGGAGCTTCAAACATCATTTGTAGGCTAAGTAAATATAACCCTTGAAAACTGCGTGCCTAAAATTACCCCACTCTTCTCATGGTTACCCCTCAAAAGCACAATTTTTAATAAATTTCATATTTTTATAGATTTCCCTGATATTTTGAACAATCTCTGTGCAATTGTTTCTTAGTTATAAGGCGTGGCACCGCCAACCTTGTGATTTTTTTTGAGTGCACACTACTGTACCGCCCTTACATGTTTACTCTTTTGTTTTTTTTGAGCGGCGGGCACAGCAAAAAAGCAAACTGGAACACACATAACTCCAAGTAGTACAAAACAAATAGAAAAACATGCCAAAAAATAAAATAAAACCCAAAAACGAAACGAAAACAAAGCAAACAATTAATAATAAACAAATTTACAAGTTGCTTCGAAGCTTGTTATTGCTGAGTTAGTTGCGAGCTGTGAGCTGCGAGCTGCGACATGTGTACGTGTCGTTGTGGCATGCCACGTTCGACTGTCTGCGCGAAGCCGCCATAAGCACAAAGCCACGTACAGCAACAGAGAGCTTAGCGTGAATTTCTGTCGAAGTTGTTGACGCCACACCACTTGGGAGGGGGTTGCAGGTTAATGTCCGACAAGTAAAGAAGCAAAGAAGTGCTCCTCAGGGTTATCTTCAATTTATATGTGTGCCTTTCGACGTCATCGTGCCATGTTCGACTTTGGCTTACGCTTTGCACCTTCTATTCAACGCATTCTATTTCGTTTTCCTTTGTTCAAATGTTACACCTTTACGACATGTGTTTACTGAGGTTTTAGAGTAGAGTTTCCCAGTTCAGTTCAGTAATCTAAACTGTAAGTAAAGATCTCAATTTGAAATAAAAATTCAAACCAACGACTTTTCAAAACAATTCTTATAAACTATGCATTTTAAGTTTAAACCTTATAATAAAATCAAAGAGTTTCCAAACATTAACAGTTATTTTAAGCATAGTTATAGGCATAAAAACACCGTTAAATTGTCTAAGCACCGCCAAAACGAAACTCATGCAAAGCCTTCATTAAAAATGCCCATTGAAAGTCATGTGGCCGACTTAGCGATACTCAAAGTGAACTGACGTCATTGAAAGTTTCAGTAGCGTACTAAACACACACTTAAGCCGAATAAAATCCAAACTAGCCGCATTACCTTTTCGCTACTCTATTAAATATTAAAGCTATTTACTGTCGACTGTCATTGCTGTTACTACTCGCCCTGCCCCACCCCACCCTTTGGGTGACTATGTCGAGTAGTAAATCTGTTCTAAGTATATTTGAAGCGATGGCGCACTGTCAGGCGATGTTGCTACACGTTGCAAGAAGTAAAAGCAAATCCAGAGAAGGAAACCTTGTTGAGGTGTAAGCACGCTCAGAATACTACAACGACTTAAAATCAAAAGCACTTGTCAAAGTCTGCTTAGTGTATGTGAGCGCGCTCATTTTGGCTGCTGTGGCTTTTTTCTCGAAGTACTTTGAATTGAATTGAATTTCCTTGCATACGTTTTTATTTTATTTAGTTGAATACTGAAACGTGTCACAGGTAGAAGAAAGGTTGAAAAACTTGCAAAAGAAAATCATTACGTCTGTGTGCGTGTGTGTGTGTGATACCTTGAGGTGCTTTTCTTTGTCACGGATATGTTATTCTTTGAATTTTGTAGAGCATGTAAGTCACCTGTCTGAAATAGAGCGGGTCAGGGCGTATAAAGAGCAATGCCACAATATGAACATGTCTGCAGCTCGCTGCGATTGTTGCGTGTCGTTTCATGTCGCTTCATGTCGCTTCATGTCGTTTCATGCATGTATGTATGTATGCATGAATTGATGTACAAGTAGGGCGAACGCCTTTGTGATTAAGTTTCACATTTTGCCGGAAGTTTTCAAGTATAATGTGTTTTCGCACACAATCGTTTGTACATTGAAAAAAGGCTTTTCAAATAATCCATACAAATAGTTGATAAATCGAATCGATTGAAACACATTATTCAAACTTAATTCTTAAACAAATCAAATGTATAAATCAAAGTATATATATTCTTCATTCGTCTGTACGAGCACACAATGTACAAATTGGCTTTTCCAACACTAGTCACTTGAGCAGCTTCATTACACTTTGATGAACCCATGCACATGCATCTATATACATACATTCAACCGGAAGCCGTGTTGCAACGTGTAAGCGCTTGTGTATGCTACAAGTGTTGCAAAAGGATGGCAAAAGCAAAGCAACGCTTACTTATAGCCAACTGGTTTTTGTGGCCAAATTGTGAAGCTTCATTTACGAGCAAACAAACTAAAAACTTGCACATTGCACAGCCAAGCTTGCAGTCAGCCATCAGCCAAGCAGGCATGAAGTTACACCCAACAAGGAAACTCAATTTGAAGCCACACTCACACACACACACACACACACCGAGACACATCCGTAATCCCCCTAAGTGCCGTAGTCGGAAATGCTGCCCCCCATTGCCGCCGTATGTTTGTCTTTAGTTATGTCCGTCTGCATGGCGTAAGGAAGTCAACTTGTCTGTGGCGTTGGGCATGAAAACTACGACAACATGAAGTCACGTTTTTACTCTGCAGTGTGCATCCTTTCTTCATGTGTGCCCTGTATGACTTCCGACGACTCATTGCAGTTCTTGAAGGTGTTTTGATTAGAAAATGTGCGTGTCTGTTTCTAACGTTTCTAAACTTCACCTTTTTTCCTGATTGCATGCATGAGTTTCCGACAACAATTTTCAGTTGCGAACAATCCTTTGGTCAATATTTGATCGAAAGTTGAGCACCTTTGTGGCCGATGTGTTGTCACAGGTGTAAATGAAGCTTAGATTATGTGGTGTCTTCACTTTGGAGGAAGTATACTTTTGATTAGTTTGGTTAGTATTTGTAATTGGGATTTAAGTTGTTAGAGCCATGCGGCTTTGCTGTCATAAAAACAGAGCAACAAATTGGGAATGGTTGGAAATAACGGCAAATAACAAAAAGCACTTAATCAATTGTATTGAAGCCCAATACATTTAAGGGGCTTTTGAGCCCAACAATTGTTAGCGTGTTGAGCACCGAAGCTCTTCATCACACACACACTCATATACACGAGTTACTGGCAACTACATGATGACACAAATACATAAATAAATACGTAAAAACAATCAGCGAAAAGTATCTTCACTTCGGGATACAGAAAAAAGGTTCACACGCATACGTGGCTTAAATAGGCACCGACCTATTCGTACGCATATAAACACACTTACATAGTTGCTTTACTCATGTCAAGGTTTTGAATGATTTTATCAGTTTCGGTTTTATTTTCATCGAATTTATGGCTTTCGTATTTTTATTTATTTATTCACTCGAAGTTTATCTAACAGAAACGGTTGCCTAAAAGACGGCAAAGGCAAACCGTTTCTGTACGCATATCAAATGTCCTTTGGCACCACTCACCACAACTCATACCAACATACACTCAATCAAACTCCACTCAAGCCAACTTTGTAAAAACCCCACATGACAGACTTCCTTATATTACGACCGAGCCGAGCCGAGGCGACCCAACCCATCCTCAGTCGAGGACTGGCTTGTCACCAACATAAAATGTCAAGTGCGTATTCACCCCTTTAACGCGTTAACGCGCATCACGTCCAACAACCGCATGTCCTTTCTTCTTTCGTTTTTGTATTTTTGCCGCCGCCGCCACTTCTGGCACTCTGCTCGATAGAAGAGCGTTTCAAGTGTCATGCGGCTACGTACATTGAATGGATGCGGTTATGGCGATAGCAGCGCCAGTGATAAGGCAAGTTAAATTGTATAAAATTGTGTGACCACAAGCATTTGTTCTTGAGTCCTTTTTTTATTGTTGTGCATAAAACTCAGCTGCAAAGTGTTATATGTTGATTATCCTTTTCGTACTAAATGAGAGTGCCATACGTGGATTCTTGTTGTTAATCCTTTGTCGTTGGCTGCTCAATAATTTGATATATTTTTGTGTTTTTGTTTTCCAATCAATGAAATTGATTTGGTGACTTTAATTAAATTTAAAAGAAAAAATAACAACTCAAAACAATTTCTCTGTTGTTTTTTAATTCAATTAATTAACTCCGACTAAGGCAAGGACTGCTCTGTCTAAAAAAAAAGCTATGGGGCAGCACTGTTTTTAAAGCAACATGTTTTGGTCAACGATCTTAATAGAAAATAAATCGTTTCACTCAGAAATTTAAATTAAAAAGAGGAAGAAGCCCGCTCGATGAGATTTGAAATTAAGTAAGCAAGATCAGCGTAAAATTTTAATGGATTTGGAAAAACACATTTTTTTCTAGGGGCATCAAATTTATTTTCTTCAAATTTTTTAGCTCTCTTCGCTGATCAGTTTACCTTATTATTTTTCCAAAACCATCGTAAGCCAGCTTATTAGTCTTATCCATTTTAATACTCTCTGTTTTGACTACACTGAGTCCTGTTGCTCTTAACATAAGAGGCTCTTAAAGAGCAAACACAAACTCTCATTCAAATCTCTTTAAACCACGCGTTCGGGAAACAGCGGCAAACTGTTGGTTTACTGTTATTGAACATACTGTTTACATGTCTTCTCCGATGCTACTTTTGCATTGCGTCTACAGTTGCTGTTGTTTACAGATAACATAAGGAGAGAGAAAGAGACCAACATTCAACAGGCAACAACAAACATACACACTGAAATTGGCAACAGTAGCAGGCGGAAAGTTACCATGGCGGACACTTCTTCGGCTTTTGCTGTTGCTGTTACTGCTGTTGCTGCTGCTACTGCTGCTCAGAGTTGTTTACACTCAGTTGTTGTTGGACCACAAGAGTGTTAAGTTGTGCAAATCGCATGGAAATTGATTATAGAAAACACAAGTAAAATAAAGCATATAAACAATACAAAAATGTTTCGAAAAAGCAAAAAAAAAATTCAAAAAATTATTATACGTGTTTGTGTTCTGTGTTAGTGTAAGTGTCATACTACAGCAACTGCAAACATTCGGGAAGCAGCAGCAACATCGCCATCAGCATCAGCGTCAGCGCCAATCGTCTTCACCAACAGCAACATAATCACTAACATATTCTGTAGGTGTCGACGCCGTTATTCTGCTGCAGTCATGTTTATGCATGAACATACATTTGATGTAAGACAAAGCGTACGAAGAGCGCAATGTACATGTATTGATGTAAATGAAAACGTGTATGTGTGTGCGTGCGTATTGTGTTTGGTTGTAAGAGTAAAGCGTTGACTTTTAGGGTTGGCATGAATTGCGGAATTATTATTGTTTTTGTCGTTGTCGTTGTCGTCTTTGTCGTTGTTTGCCGAAGCCACTGTTGTTGTTGTTGTTGTTGTCCACGCTGCCGTAAAGTTCTTTGACTGTTAATTTGCATGCAGACAATTTTATAGTCGAACGGCAACGCGTTGGAGACATCACTGTATAGCGCACTATGCGATCCAACCCCGCGCCTTAACACACGTTGGTTTCATAAATGTTTTCTTTTGTGGAGAACTTTTTCCGCCACCATACATGTTTATGCATGCCGCCAACTATTGTTTGACGACATCAAGTGAAGTAGTCTCCTTTCACAGCTTCGCAGCATATGTTTTTTTATGCGTGATTTTTCTGCATTGCATTTTGAAATTAAGTGCAACTTTTAAGTAGCACACACACACACTAGCATACTCCTGAACAAAGAAACTTTCAGCATCCGGCAAAGTATTATCTTTGCTGTGCGCCCACTGTGCGAAACTGTGTGTGTGTGTGTGTGTGTGTGCTTCTTCTTCCTTTCCTGCTGACTTTGCTGGCATATGTTGGCATATGTTTATGCAAAAGTCACCATGACGTCGCTTTTATATCACTGCTAATTACATTTGCTACTTCAACTAATAAACTGTAACCTTTTGTAACAAAAATGAAGTTGCTTTTCTATGCACTTTTGTAGGACAGAGTTTTGTTAACCATCAGCTAAATTACCGCTACCGTAGGCAGGCAGGCTGGCAGCAAACAGTGTAGCAATGGTAAGCAACAAAAAACAACTCAATCAAGAAAGTTTTGCGCACTTTTGTCAAGCATAAACTTAATTTAACTGCTGCCACTTCCTCATGCTGAACAGTTTCCCTATTAAAGTTTCAAGCGGATGTCGTGCAACAGCAACAAAAGCGGCAGCACAACTTCCGGCCAACTTTGTATTCGATGACATTGTTCCAAACCGTATTCAAGTATGAAAATTGCCAAAAATAACTAAAAACACAAATCCCAAAAGCGTGCCAGCCAACAAAAACAACAATAAAAAATAAACAACAAAATTAAATGTTTAAAAAAATAATTTCAAGAAAATAATTTCACTCAAAAATTGAAAAAACAAAATAAAATCTTCGTTAAATACTTTTTTCTTTTCACTTTGCTTGTTTCCTAAGCTTCTTGCCTGCCCTTCAGTCTGTCAATCGCTCAGTCAGTCAGTGAGCCTTGCTGCAGTTTTATCACGCTTAACGCCAACGAATCTGCCAGCATATCATACTGTTTCTAAAGTATTTTCATGAAACAAAAAGTTTTGCCTTGTCTCAACGCTCATCCCTCGCCTCATCTCTCGTCTCATCCCACGCCACGCCATGCGCCGCCATTGACTTTGTCACTAACTAAAATACTTTCAACGCACCATTTTTTCGCTTGGTTAATGTTATCTGCTGCTTTTTCTTTCATGCTTTGGCTTTTGTTTTTGTGCTTCGGTGTTTTTTGTTGGCTCACTGAAAGAAAAGCATTAAAGTCAAGTCAAAATGGTATTTTACGTGACAAATCTTTATTAAATTTTAAAATTGCCAAACAAACTTGACATTTGTTGAGTTTTATGTGTAAGCAATGTGCAAACAAAAAGTCTCAAGATTCGACTTATAAAGTCAGTTGGCCAATGTCAAATTAAAATTGTTTTTTTCTTGCATTGATTTTGTTTTACTTCTTATTAAAGTTGCTTTACTCTTATTCTCTTTACAGTTTTCATGTGGCTTAACAATTAGCACGGTAAGTGGCGCCACAAAGTAGGCAACATTATTTTTGTTCGCTTTAATACTTTAATTAAAATAATAATAAATAATACGCAAATAATATAATGACATGCGTTGATTTGTAAATAAAAAATGCGATAATGTAAATTTGCAACTTTATTGCTGTCAGAACGAATCACACAACATGTCAATTCATGTCTAAACAAAACGTCAATAACGCAGAACCACAAAATTTAAGCTGCAAAATATTTTAATGCAAATGAATATGCAACCAAATAAAACAACAACAATAATATGAATTATGTCAATTTGAAAATGTCGAAACATTTTGATGTGCAACGTGTTTCTTATTATGGTTGGTAAAATAACAAAAGCAACTCATGTGTAAAATGTCATTACAAAAATACACACATGGCTTATTACTAATTTATGTATCATGTGTCACTTGCTTAAAGTTTTTTATTTTGTGTATTTTTGTTTTAATTTATTAATATATGAAAATGGCCAAGTTGAGCTTTTGCCAAAAATTTCGCTTAGCAACAAGAATTAAGTGAACGCTTTTGACATTTTTGCGCTTAATTAGCGCCATTTTGTTGCACTCAGCAGTAGCATTGGCATCCGCATGATGACGCTGATAATGCTGCCGCTGCTGATGATGATGATGGCAAGCATAATGAAAAGCCATGTTGAAAGGAGCGCTCTTATAGAGGCCACCAGCAGTAATGCAAGGCAATCATTGAATGTGACATAACTTAACGTGCAAACCCACGCAAACAAGCCTCACTGGCTGGCTGGCTGACTGGCTGATTTGCCTGACTTGGCTGACTGGGAAGCAACCGTGCATATCCTTCCTTCCTACCTTCCGGTTTCCGGCGCAAGGCCGTCACCCATTTCCGGTTTTCTATGCACCAACGCCACTCAACTGAATTCAACTTAGCTCAACTCACTTCGTTACGACTCATCTCTCCGCGCTCTCTCTCTCCCTCAGCGCAGCTTCGCCCCCTGGGCACATTGACTGCACTTGAGCCTTTTAAACTTTTCATTTTATTTTATTTTATTTTATATATACAATTTGTTGGTTGGTTTGTTGCCGCTTGGCACACTTGGCCATTGGGCGAAATTAAAAAAAAGTGTTGCTACAAATTAACAGCGATAACGGCATCAGCAACAACAACAACAACAACTGCGAGTTAAAAAATCAGTTTAATGTAAATAGTAAATGGCAACAATTTCCCTTTCAACGCCCATGGCCGCACCCCCGACCCAACGACAACGTGTCTTAGTGCCGCGACTCTTCAATGCTGCCAGCCAAGTTGCGGCGCACGGCAAATGTTTATTCATCATCGTTCTCATCATCCTCATCATCGTCCTCATCATCATCGGCATCCTCATCGTCAGATTGGTTGTTGCATTCACGGTTTTTTGCTCGGCCGCTTTCAGCAGCTTCTCACTTGATGTTTTCCACATTGAATTTGTGTGCGGAACTCTTTCTTTTTTTCGACATTTAATTGCAAGTTTTTTTTTTGTTTTTTTTTGTTTTTTTTTTTTTGCGCAAACCGTTGTTGGCCATCCTTGACATATTTTGTTCAATCCAACATTTTATGTGCACTTTTTTTAATTGTTTGCATAAAAACGAATTTGTTAAAAGAAAGTGTGAATAAGTGTTTTAAGCATTCAACTGTAATTGAACGTTTTACAATATTTATGCAAATTAAATTAACGAACTCGTACGACTTGAAGGTGTCTCAAGATCAAGAGGTTTCAGCAATCAAAACCAATTTATTTTTTAAATGTTATTTTATTATACAAAATAAAACTCACTCATCCCGAGATCTTAAAAGCAATAGCACCGATTGAGTTTAAATTTTGCATAGTTCGGTAGAATTCTCGAAATATCATAAGACAAAAAGCATGCTCAACATACAAGCCCATGCAAACAAAAACTTATTTAAAGTGCCTCAAGCAAGAGTACACTTATGCAAATCAAGTATACGTCGTGTTGTGCACAAATATTTGGCGAACTGAAAATAAAACCCAAAAGCAAACCAAAGTGACAACTTAAATAAGAATGTTAACTTAATAACACAAATTACAAACACGTCGGCTAATTACATTTAAAAGCAGACAAAAACTTGTGCATTAAGACTGTGAAACAAACGCCTACCACTCGAATAAGCCATGTTCCTCAGAGACAAAAATAAATAGAAGCACTTTTATGGAAATTTCATTTTAATTTCATAAAATTAACACAAAAATGTGCTTCTTCATATTTTTCTTCGATATCTGGCTGGTCCATGTCACTTTTAGCCTATTAGAAGCCAACTGGCATTTTCATTAACAAGTTTGGTATTTATTAATTTTGGTTGAACGGTCACTCTATTTATTGTTTACATTGATTTAGGAAATTCAATTCTACAGAAGGGTTCCAGTCTCTCATTTTATAAGCACGCATTTCTAAGGAACAATTAAATTTCAAAACTTATTTCGAATTTCAATGAAGAATCTTTAATTCATATATCTCAAATATAAAGAAATGCACAGTACATACAAGTGTAGGTAATTCAAGTGTGTGTGCGCACTTACATTAGAATTTTCAGCCGAACACACCCCAAGCCCCCCAACGTGTTGAATGTCAAGTGTCGAGCGCTGTTTTGTGGTAAATGCCTTCGCGTTTTTCTAATTAAGATCACAAAATTGTGCTTAAACGGCAAGAAATTTCGCGCTTTAAGACTTTTAAAAACGTGGGGCAATTTCATATGCATTTGCGTGTGTGTATGTATATGTGTGTGTATATGTGTGTGTGTAAACATATTGTGGCATACTTACAAGCGCGCGCAGACAGACAAGCCAAATCCAATTGTATGGCATTTAGTGCCGCTTCAGTTGTTCTACATTAGTGCAGCATTTTATTCAATTTATTTGCTGAGCTTTGGAATATCTAAAAAAAAAAATAAAGAAAAAAAATGAACGAAAAACTAAAAAAAAAATACAAATAAGCGAAATGTATTGTAGATAAAAGGATAAGCGAGACAAAAGTACGTGCGTAATGTAAATCCCGCAAAAGCATAAAAGATACAAACGCAAGGATATGAAATGCTTTTAAAAAACAAACAAAGAGAGAAGCGAAACGAAGCGAAACGGAACAAAACGAAATAAAACCGCTTAAAAAGCAAAATTACAACGTTTGACAACAACGACACCCAAAGGATTTTAAAGCAAACACGCATAACATCATATTCTTACACGTCCTCAGAGAGGGGGGGGTTAGAGAGAGAGTGGAGAGAGAGCGATAAACAGAGCGGGCGAGCTTTTGGTAGCTACAAACAGGACAAGCCACTTGAAAGGACAACAAAATGACCTTCATTCATTAATTTTCGGCAGCGCATCAACGACAACAAAAAAGAGCATACGCAAAAAGGATAAAATATCCTTTGCACACATGTTGCCATATTTAAAGCGAGTTATTTATTACGCCCCAAGAAACGCTGCCCCACACACACACACACACACACACGGCCATATGAAAAGGGACCTCAACTCGTTAGCTCAATTAGCGTTTAAGTGATATGCGTGCAAGGATTGCGTCACGACAACCGAAAGGCAACGTTCACAACGTTGCCAACGACGTCAGCACACACGTGAGCCCATCAGGCCTAACAAAGCGTTTCGTTTTTTTTTTTTACTTTCCGCCCTTTAACGCAATTTTGTAATTTGTTGTCTAGGCAATTTCCACTCGTTTGCTCCGAATCGGCATCTGAAATATGCACGCAAGTCTTTTGTCCAATTTCGGTTTGACCCATCATCGGCGAGAGACATAACACACAGCATGGCGGCACGTCTTTATGTCTCGCCAAACACACACAGCATGATGTCCTTTTCTGCTGCTGCTGCTGCTTCTCCTTGTGTGTGTGTGTGTATGTTCTTTAATGTCTTCGTTTCAGTTTTATTTTTTGTCGCCTTAAAGTTTATTTGCATTTTTACATTTCTTTACATTCCACTCTATTTTTCATCTGCACTCTTTGGTCTTCTGTCGCACTCTCGCTCCGTCGCTATGAAGCTGGGCATCATTGTTGTTGCTGTCTGTGACAATGCCTTCCGTTGACAATCGAAATAACGCTACAACATTTCATTTTAATACTTTTTTCGTCGACTGAGGCTCCCACACACACACACACACACACACACACACACATAAGCATACACACCCGCTGCGATGTCACGCATACGTCATGCACGTCTTACGAGTATATTCATTTACTTTTTTGTCTTTCTACCTTGCTGTCATTACTGCTGCTGATGATGACACTAGGATGATGATCTTCAGCCGACTCCATAGCCATGTCGCCGACCGCCAACTGACAAACCGCTTCGCTGCATTAAGTTTGTCACTGAAAGTTTTATGATGTCTTTTGTTCCGTTTATTACATATCCGCTGCTTTATTTCTTTTATGGATGCTTTCATATGCAATATTGAAGAAAAATCCTTCCTCATTATTAATTTTTAAATATTCTTCTGCTGCTTGATTGCGCTTGTTCAATTGTAGCTTAATCAGCTTGTGCTCGATTGCCTGATTGCGTTTTATAACACAGATAATTTTGTTACCAATTTCTTTGACTTTTAAAAATATTTTTATTTATCAATTTTAACAAACCATTTTCATGTCAATCATACATATTTCAAGTGGAAGCTCACCGACTGGTTTTTGGTATTGCTCTTTTTCATTGAAAGATCTCATGTTTCTTTCAGCAAGATGATCTAAGACATTTTCTATAATAATGCTGGTTTATTCGCTATCCCTTATAAGTCCTCTTTATTCTCTGAAAAGCGAGAAAGTTCTCTAGATGACTATCCGTTCTACTTACACTTTTCTCAATCCCTTACAGCTTTTTCAGCTATAACACAATGTGTTCCAAGAGAATGAGGCTCTAAGATGGCAATATAACATCTGCCATCATCTTCCACCATTTTCCCAAAGCTCAATCAATCTTATCTTTTCTACACATCAACCAAACTGTACAAAAGACCATTTTAATTTTTTCTTTAATTCAAAAGCAATTAAATTACAATTTCCGACTTAATAAAGAACTGTGTATCCCAACATCAAACCAATAATTCTGTAGAACATTTGGACACTTTGCAACAATGTAGAAATTCAAAGTATTAAAAAAAACCAAGTTGGCTGTATTGATTTTATTTATTAAATTTTGTTTTGAATTTTTTCAATGCTTAACACAACATAGAGTTGTCCTGTGCAGAAGAACACTCTGCCAAGTATCCAAACCCATTCAAAAAACTAAAAAGAATAGAAGCCAAAGCAAACAAAATTTGACCAAGAAGATGACGGACCATTCAAAAATCAGTTTATTCTCAGACAACAAGCTGAGCACAACGTCTCTCGAGGCTCTCGGCTTTCTATTATCAGAAGCTTATCCTAGTACCAAAAAGAAAATATTCTAAAAGGAAAATATATTTGTGACAACGGTATCGATTCTTTTACACGTGCTTCATATAAACATCGAACTGATAAGAAATAAATATATATATATCGGTAGAATAAACGGTCTTTTTCGGTTCTTTATTTGCAGTAAATTCTACCCGCTTATACATATATTGGCCCATAGAGGAGCAGTAGGTACGGCAACAGTCGACGACAACAAAGATGGACTTACCCTCGATGGTGCAGCGATCTGGAGACACATTGATCGTGCGCAGCGTGGTAAGTGGTAATCAGCTTTATATGGACCAAGCTGGTCCCGTCAGCGGTAACGCTGCCAACGCTGGCGCTCCAGCAAACGGTAAAACAACGGTCAATAATGCAATGCACATGCCGTCCCAACTGCTAAGCGCCAGTGTTTTGGAACAGCAGCTGGAACGCTATCAACAACAGTTATTACATCAGCAGCAGCAACAACAACAACAACAACAACAGCAGCAGCAGCAACATCAGCATCAGCAGACACAGGAACAAAATCAAAACCAGTTAGGCACCACCAATATGCAGCAGCATCAAACTAGCCCCGGTGCATCAGTGACCAACATGGACGCCAAGGAGGAGGGTCTGCCGCAGTGCAAGATCAAACGCAATTACAGCTGCAACCATTGCACATACTTCACACAGAACCCACGCTACCACCTGACCCATTTGCGCGACGTGCACGGCGAGAAGATCGTCATCAACAAGTGCAAGTTGTGCTTATATGCCTCGCGTCATTTCCAGAAGCTTGTGCGCCACATGAAAATGGTGCATGGCTGCACCGACGGCATACCCGGCGGCCATGGCCAGGCGCGTGGCAAACGCGGCATGAGCCGTGAGGCACGCAAGCGCCGGCTGGAGGAGAGTGTGGGCGTTATGGGTGGCAGTATCAATAGAATTGTGCCCGATATGCCAACGCTGGAACAGGTAAGTGATAACTAAAGGTGGTTTCGCAGCTTTTTTCAGTATTTAATTGTGCATTTTCTATACTCGAACGCCCAGGTAAAACGTGAACTTCAACTGCAGGAACAGAAACTGCAACGCGACATTGAGGCCTTTAAACGTCAACAAGAGGAACAGAAGCAGATGGCCAACAGTGCCAATCTCTTTGCAATCGCCTATGAGCGGCAGCTGCATGCACAACGTGAATTGGAAGCGCGTAACTCCTACGAGCGCGATCGATCGTCACCGCAGGTTGCCACAAATGGTAGCACAACAACACAGCCACACACAACGACCAACAACATCAACACAAGTTTCCAACCAACAATTGAACTGGCTACGCCTTCGCCCAGCGGCTCAGCAACACCGCCCTCCTCTTCCACGATCACACCAAACCCGGCATCGGCCTACGATGAGCAGCCGCAAAATCGCCTACTCAAGTGCAGTCTGTGCGACTTCACGACGCTCTATCGTGCCCAGCTAGTCGATCACGAACTGGAGGACCACTGCAAAACGAAATTTTTTCGCTGTGAGAAATGTTCGTATGTAACGCACATCAAGGCACGCTTCAGCAAACACGTGAAGTACCACAGCATGCCGATGATTAAGTGCGTGACCTGTGACTTCCGTACACCGTATAAATGGAATCTGGATCGCCACATGAAGAACCATGGCGGTGCTGGACCGTTCAAGTGTGCTGCTTGTGACTTTACCGCGGACATCAAACAGTCGCTGACAGTACATGAAATGAATCACCATGTGCCGCCTGTTGGTAATGCCGCAGGCATCTCTTTGGCACGTCGACGCAACAAAGTGGGCGGCACGGACAACTCTGATGATTTCCTCAGTGATTCAGCGGAGCTGGAAGATCAGTTTAATAACAACATGGATGAGGAGTTTGATGATGCTATCATTGGCGAAT
The DNA here is from genome assembly GCA_037044515.1 of Phortica magna. Classification (NCBI taxonomy): domain Eukaryota; kingdom Metazoa; phylum Arthropoda; class Insecta; order Diptera; family Drosophilidae; genus Phortica; species Phortica magna. Next base: position 132,441 of record JBAMBP010002698.1, read on the forward strand.
CGTTTGCGAAACGCACTAAATACGATGAAGACGAGCCTACGGATCTTTCTCAAAAAGGTGGCGGTTCGTCAGATACCTCGTCCAATGTAGGCACAACAACACCGAAAAGTAGACGACCTGTACCGAATCTCATACCCATTGCAAAAAGCCCTAAAGAGTAAGTAGATCATCTATGCGTATTGCTTAGAGCTTTAAATTTATTTCGTTATTCTCACTCAGCGTCTTGGATCTCTCCAAAGACTTAAATACACGTAGTTCGCTAACTGAAATTGCTTCCATGTTCTTTAGCGAACAGCAAATTTCTGAAATTCTTGACAAGAGTGACGCACCGCAGTTGTCACCTTCCACAACTATTGCATCCACCTCCAGCCACAACTCACGTAGCCTGCTCACCAAGAAGTCCAGTGCCGGCAACTTCTTTGACAAACTTAAATCATCGGCTTTGACGAGCGCGGCACAACATGAGAATCTCATTTGCCAATGCGGCTATGTCGCCAAATGCCTCTCCGAATCCATTATACATGGGAAAACATGCAACTTCTCGGCCATTGTTGATGACGACATGGACGATTTGGAGATCCATGACGATGGTGAAGATCGTCTGGAAATTGATGAGGACGATGATGACAAGCAGTCACATTCAGCTTTGAATCTCAGCGTCACTGGTTCCACACGCTGTCAGCATTGTCGTCATCGCTGTAAGTCCTCAGTGGATCTATTAAATCACCTGAAACAGTGCGCCGAAGCCATTCGTTGCGCCAACGAAATGTACGACTCGACCAACTCCGGCGAGAGCAATACAATTCATGAGCGTTCTGGCATGAGTGCCTACGGCAGCGGCAATGGCGACCAACAGTCTGAAGTCCAACAGAAGCTTGTGTCCATTTGGAATGCAAAAACAAAGGAGATTGCTGCCGCTGTACACAATGTCGATAAGTCATCACCCAAATCGATTGGCGGCGGCGCCATGGGTTCAAGGTCCCCAGGCGCGGGCAGCATCGGCACGGCGAACGGTAGCAATGAGGAGAACAGCTACTATGGCGTTGAAACTGCGCCGGGCTATGGCGAGGTAAGTTGTATCATTAATCATTAAGAAGCGCACTAATTCACCAATTAACTTACACGCCTACCGCACATGACACATACCGAATGCACACAATAATTTCTATAAATGAAATATGACGCTTTCACGCTCTCTAGGTAACTAAAAAGATGACACCCGAAGAGGAGGCCGCCAACTCATCACTAAAGAAGGTCTACAAGTGCCCACACTGCTCATTCTGGGCTTCAACCGCATCACGTTTCCATGTACACATTGTTGGCCACCTGAACAAGAAACCATTTGAATGCTCGCTTTGCTCGTATCGCTCCAATTGGCGTTGGGACATTACCAAGCATATACGCCTCAAGACCATACGCGATCCATCGCACAAAACTGCCAAGGTGCTGATGAATGATGAGACCGGCCGACGCAACTACACAAAGTACAACAAGTACATTACCCTCATGAAAGTCACTGAAGAGGATGGTGATCCTAAACTAATGAAATCGGGTGAAATGACGCCAAATCAAGTGGCCTCACTGGCTTTCCTTAAGGATTACAATAAACTTGGTGCCGGCTTACGCGAAGACATCACTTTGGAACCCGTCTCACCGAGTAAAGCTGTAGGCGCTGCCATTGGTCTAGACGAAAATCAATTGGCAGATAATCTTATACGCCTGCCACTGCTGGCCACCGTGATGAACGCAGCTATGGCACAACAACAGCACCAGCAACATCAACAGAAGGCAGACGCAGATCAAAATAACTCAGCTTTGATAACACCATCGGTGACCATTTCGCCAGTAAAACGTTCGCCGCCGCCGCTTGTAAAGCCTAGCGATGATCTTATTACTGAGGTGCATCAAGAGGGCAGCGAAAAGAAGACTATTTATAGATGTCGCAAGTGCACTTTCAGGTTTGTAATATACGGTGATTGTCCACTTTCAAAATTTAATAAGTAAATCGTTTCGCAACACAGACACCATAATCGTGACGCTGTGCTCGCTCACGTCAAGATACACTATCAGGATCCAAACTATCCAATAGTGACCGCCACGTTGAATTCATCGCCGAAATCATCCAGCACTACGCCGCTACAGGTCTCTGTCAACTCGAACCAACAGCTCTACATGAACAAAGTATTTGCCGCCATGTGCCTTTCACAACAGCAGGGCTCACCAAACGCTGCGTCATCCAACTCAACACATTCCATAATACCTGCTGGCCTGCTACAGCAGGCCATACAACAGGCACAAAACTCGCCCACACCCAATGCAACAGCACTTAGCGGCCTGGCGCTCGCATTAGCGGGCAAGTGCCCATCGGGCGCCGTCAGTGCCTTACCGACAACGCCAAAAGCCGCCTCCATATTAGAGCACGGTGAGCAGAATGCGAGTCAATATGAGGCAAGTGCCGACAGTCTGACGTCGCCTACAGCAGCAAAGACATCGCACGTCGCCGCGTCGATGTCGCTGCAAGATTTATTGACTTCACCGCGTAGCATCGCTTATGGTGCTGGTTCATCATCTAAGTCTAAACTAAAAAATTGTAACAATAACTTGGTTATGGGTCTCACAGCAGCAGCTGCCACTGGATACGAAACGAACGGCATACTAGTTGTCAATGACGACGACGTTGCCGCCGCTGATACAACAACGTCCGGCAACAACACATGCGAAATGCATAAAACTACAGTAATTACAAATAACACAACTCCACCTTCCACTATTGATAATATAAATCATTTGGTTGGTTCCACCACATCATCCTTCGAAACGGCGACCAGCCACCATCAGCAGCAGGCAACTGTTGCTGGTGGCAGTCGTCGTCAGTTCATTGACAATGGTGAAAGTTTCTTTGCAAGCAATGGTGTAACATTTGGGTACTTCTCTAATACTAATAACAATACTAGCACATCATCCAATAAGGCAGCGGCTGCTAAGGCGCAAGCCAATCCATCATCTTCCAATAACTCGTCTTCCACATGCTCGTCGTCGTCGTCAGCATCTAGCTTATCGTCGTCGTCGTCATCGTCGTTGTCATCGGCCTCGCCGAAATCGTCGTCATCTCCGACAATCGCGTACCACCACCACCAACATGTTGCGAACAGTGGTCGTGCCAGCGCCGCCACTGACGGCGGCAACGCCAGCCAACATCACCACCAACATAATCATAGTCCAAATAGTTCAAATCTGTTAACGACGGTAAACGATGGCGATCGGCGTGAACCATCGCCATATCGTTGTGGCCACTGTCACCAAGTTTCGAATTGGAAGCACGTTATTCAGGTATTCTATTTAACACATTAACTGCTATCGTGTTTACACCACCTCATTTCATAGTTACTTTTTAAAATTTTTATTTCGTATTCCGAAACGCTTGTCGTCCTTGCGCTCGCCGTCAATTGGCACACAATCACAGCGCCGTTTCTGCGCGCGAATTTGAATGTTTTGCACACTGAAAAAGAGAAGTGTCAGCACTGTGCGCATTCACAAAGTTGCGCTGGGCGCCTGTGCATGGTTGTGTGTGTTTGACGTTAAACCTTAAATGTTATTCCAAATCTTGTAGTCTCCTTGTACGCCGCGATGTCCTATTAGCGCCCTAGTGCCGTCCGATTGTCTACTCACATATTGTCCAATAAAACAGTTAAAAAAAACAATTCTACAATATCTAATTAGCAAATAGGCGTGTAGTGTCTGCTGCGCTGGTAACTATAAAAACAAACCAACTTTTTCTTGTGCGTATGAACGGTATTTGGTTTTTATAAAAAGGCATTGGTGTTAGCTTACAACGCATATCATTGAAATATAATAGTGTTACATATATGTATATATATATTTATAGATTTGTTTTGGGTTTTGGTGTTACATCATATTTGTTTGCTTACTATTCATTCTATAATACACACATACATACATGGCATAAGATTTCATTGGGTGTGCGGTGCATCAAACAAAACAGAAACCGTTGCATTTAACGGCGCAGCAACCGACGCGCTGCGTTCACACGCTTACACATAAAAAAAATCAAAACGAATTCGAAACGTTTCTCGAAAACTGCTTTAAATGTGCAAAATGAGTGTGCCCGGTTAAGAAAAGCTACGCTAACTCATCAAACAAAACTAATGATTTTCAAAACTAACCGTACACCTTTCTTTTTCTCTCTTCCAATCAACAGCGGCACTGTCGCTTAAAGCATTCCGGGGATATTCGGATCGAGACCCTTGAACGCAACACCACGAATTCCAACGCAGCTACAGTGAACGGCTCACCCGTCTACCGTCCACTGGGTGGCGGCAATAGCGGTGCCGCCATTGAGTCTACCAACAATTACGGCTTGACACAGAAAGCGCTGCAACAACAAAACAACATCTTAAATCTAGGTCAAAGTACAACCAACAACAATAACAACAACTCACCATTGCTGCAAAACAAGAACGACCATTTGCTACATTCCCCGTTGCCAGCCAGTGCCGTTGCCGCTGTAAACGCCGCTAGCACAACACAGGATTTGCAAAACGCCGCTGTATACTGGGCTGCCGCTTATAAAGCTGCTGCCGCAAGTACCAGCGGCCTGAGCCCGGAGGAACTATTACAGCTACAGAACAATGATCAAATCGAAATCACACGTCTACCAGCCAATAGCAACAACAACCTCAGTGAGGCTGCGAATCTTGCACAGCTGTTGGAGCAGGCAAATGCCGCCACACAACCCACACAGAATTCAACACTGAATAACAATAACAACAATACGAAAAGCAAACAACAAAAGTGTCCCATTTGTCCATACATATCGGAAAGCAAGTCCCAAATGAACTATCACATTTCGCTGCACAAACCAACGCAGTATGAATGCCACTTGTGCACATTCGTGTGCGCCAAAAAGCAGCATTTGAGCAGCCATCTACGCACTGTGCATCAGCAGCAGTTGAATGCTGATGGCAACATCGCTGCGTCCAGTAGCGGCCTTTGGTCGCTTGCAGTTCGTATGGCAGCAATTAAAGAATCCGAGGTAGGACCTTCAAATACTTTTGTTTCTTAATAAATGTACATAACACGTTTGTTGTTTTTTCTACCAGGAGGCTCTTAAAGCTGCCATCATTGACTTAGCCGAGTCGAAGCAAAAATATCAAACACCACAACGCGTGCCAAAATCCGCCGAAAATTCAAATGAATTACCACCAGAATATCAATACAAGTTAATTTCCTACTGCAGCAAGTGTCCTGCTCGCTTTGCGCAGAAGCACAATGACGAACACGACATTAAAACGGAGCTGGAGGCACACTTGCGTGCTCACGAAATCAACAGTGAAGAGGCTTACATCTGCGAGTACTGTGAGTACCATGCGGAGGAGGAGCAGTTGCTGCAATTGCACCGCGCAGTGCATATGACCCACTATCAAGAGAAATACAATGAGCTATATAGAAATTGTAAAGAAGATCCAAGACATCCAGCACCGAAGCTTATGCAAATCGCCTGTACAAAGGCCGAAATGCCGGAATCCATCTGGGTCGTGGACAACGAATTGAGCGTACAACTGAAACAACAAACAATAACATCAACCACGCCACTCAGTGGCGCTGCAAACTTTGAAGGCAGCAATTCGCTGCTTAAGAAACAACTTGAGTCGGGTGGTGGCGCACAAGCACAAACTGCCGCCGTGCCCGCACAAATGGCTTTGGCACAGACGCCAACGAATGCATCACAGCTTTTGACGTGTGATGTTGAAGAAATTCCTGACGATGAAGGCGATGAAGATGACGACGAACAATCGAACTCTACGCCTTCGACGAGCGCTTCCGTTGCTACCAGCGATCTTGCGGCAGATGGCAGCAGCGATGCCGGCTCATGTGATATGCCACACCCAGTGCAGGCGGAACGTTGCCTGCATTGTCCATACGAGACGCTAGACAGTGAACACTATAAGCAACATATGCAAAAACACATCTGTATATCGAAGCTAAAAGAGGCCTACACCTGTGCGCACTGTGACTACACTGATGCAGAGGAGTCGCACATCGAGGAGCACACTGCAGTGCATTTCAATCCCGGCGAGAAATTGAAATCAGTTGAATTCTTTACTAGCTATGATAATTTAGAAATAAGTGTCGAACGGGATATGGAAACTGATGAAGATGAAGTTGATCTGGTAGACGGACATTTAACGAACGAAAACGTACGCATAAAACAGGAACAGATACCGGAGCATAATAACAATTTGGATAACGTCATCAATGAGAACACCAGACACGAAACCGAACAAAATGTTAATGACGACAAAGACACTTCAGCAATGCTTTCAACAAATGTTGACACTACCAAAAATGCATCTACAAAAATTATTCTCTATAAAAATGATGGCGGCCTCAGCATAAAGCAAGAGTCACGTGCTCCTTGCAGCGATAACATTAGCGACCGTTTGCGTCGTCGTATCCTCCGCGGCAACTCGAGTGGCGCTAACGCCTCAATTAGTAACAGCGAACAGGAAACGCCTGAGCGCAAAATGATAATAGTCAATGCCAAGACGGGCAAAGTGCTATCACGAAAATAAGCCGTAACGAAACCGTGGCAATTTTTAAAATTATTTTATTGAACATATTTGAATTCTGCAGCATTGCAATCCTTTTTATTGTGCAACGCTCCTGGCTTCAATAATTTTGTTACTTTTTAATTAATCAAACTTGGTACACACACACACACACACACACACACACATTTTATATTATTTGTTAGCACATTTTCGTAACTAACATAATCTTACATTTAAGTTGAATTTTGACGTTTAAGCATTCTAATGATATTTGTTGCTTGCAACAAAATTTAATGATGGTGCAAAACAAAAACACAGATGCGCAGCTGAGAACAACTGTAAAACTTCAATCAAATTGGCTGTAAAAACTGATATTTTCCAAATTTTTTTCTTAGTTCAAAATTTTTTTTGTTTATATTCAATTTTTTGTGCATTCAAAAGTTCATTGAAATTGAATTGCATAACTTAAATGTATATGGGAACTGTGATTATCGATAGTTATAAATAAAAAAACCGAATATAAAATATTAATTGTATATGGTACTAAAAACTAAACAAACAAATAAGAAAAAGAAAAGCAAGTGAAAGATGTAACTTTGGTATATACAAATACAGATATACAGCTGCAACTTAAAATTAGTCTTAAACAATTGAAAAATGAAAACATTACCTTGAAATATAATTGCAATATTTGCGTAAAAAATGAGTCGTTGTATAGTCAAAATATTTGATAGTACATAACTAAAGCAACAACAACAAGTACACTCTCATAATTTATTTAGTTTATAAGAAGCTTTAAAAATTTATAAAATTAATTTGTTTTGTTCTTCATTTTTTGTAAATAAGTGTAGAAAGTAGTGCAAAAAACAAAAGAAACAATAAAGTAACAGGCGGGCAATGTTGTAACGGCTTGAGCTGTTTGCAGCATTGCCAGCTTAAAATATTACCTAAACACATGTGGAATAGCGGGGCCATATTGAATAATTAGTTTACAACAAACAAAACAAAACAAAAACGATGAATCAAAGGAAAATAATGAAAAAGCCTTTAATATTAACTATTTTATAAAGACAAACAAAAGAAATTGGTACATTTTTGTTTTTGTTAAAACAAGCTACATTTTACATATGCGAACTTTACCGAAAAGATCAAATGTACAAAAACACACATTAAAAATTTAAACAAAATAAGTACTTTTTATGCATCGCACGATGCGTGCATTTTAGATTTAAAAGTTAATAACATTTATATTAGAAGTATGTTGAAATTTGCAAATTGGGTGCAACACTTTTTATGTTTTTTTGTTTTAGTTTAAGTTTTAAATTGGCACTTTGTGCTTATTGTTTACTAAATTGAAATCAAATTACCTAAAATTGTAAAAAAAAAGAAAAATAAACAAAAAATTTAGTTTTAATATGACAACTCTTATTAAACATTTAGCAATAATGTAATTTGTTTAAAAAAAAAAACAATAAAAATGTAAAAAAAAAATGTAATATTGAAAACCAACAAGTTTATTGCACTTTTTTACAGTTTTTAAGCGCACAATTGAACATTTTTTGCTAAGCCGTTGTATAATAATGTAGTAAAGCGATTTGTATAAAAATTATTCAAAAATAATATAGTTTTTTGCACGTTTATTGTTCAAATTGCCAAAGCATTGAATGCCAAATGTGGCAATGCATCAAAACCGATTTGCCAAATCCTTGAAATGTATGCCAACAAATAAGCAAATTAAGAGCAACATTAGCACAGATTGTGTTTTGTTTGTACATTCACAAACAAATTATTTAAAAGCTATAATAAAACTAAAATTGGAGTAACAAATAAAGTAAATAAAAAACAAATGTATATGTTATTTTCCAATGGGGAGAAGATTTTAATCAACCTTTCATTGTCATCGGACTTACAAAATTTCAATTGGTCCAATCATGCCGGTTCCAACCAATAATTTGACTGCAAGCAAATGAAAACTCTGAAAATTTCAGGTCGAAAGCTTCGAAACTGTGGGAGGAGATTTTATATATACAGACAGACAGACATGTGTCAATCACTCTCTCTTGTTTTTTTTTTTATCAGTTGAAGTTGATATTAAGCACAAAATATGTGGTAAAATTTACAAAATTTGGACATAGGGAAGGATTTTCATTACAAACAAAGTAAATGCCATACAAAATATATGAAAATGCTTTTTTCTTGCATTTGGTACGAAAATCACCCCCAAACAAGAATTTGTGGATCGGAATCGATGGTAACATAACTAAGGATAGTTGTTAAACAAAATGACGGCCAGTCTGAGGACGAAATTTAAAAAAATCGACATGAAAAATAAGTTTTTAAAATTGTTCCTAATAAGTTGTGACTATTATTATTATTATATTTTATTATTAATTTTATTTTTATGACTATTTTTAGTTTTCATATCATAAGTCGATTCAAAATTTTCTTTGTAAATAAACTGTTAAAAAGTTGAAACATCAATCTAAAAATCTCCACTTGTACTTTTTCGATATATCTTTTTTCATTTAGAAGTGAATTTAAGCAGTGAGGCACTGTATGTATGTTATATCGGAAATTCCTGTTAAAACCAAAACATGACTTGATTCAAGCTACAATGTCGTATATATTGGTATTATTTTCTGTTAACCAACAGTTTGATTTCGCCCTTTTAAAGTTCGGTCTCACTGGTCGCTTGCAAAAACGAACACAATAGCGCCACAACAGCTGATCATATATTTAAACAAAATCGGAGTTTGTGCAAAAAGAAAAATAATTTTGAAAACCTCAATAAAAATTTGCGCACATGGATGCAAAGTCTGATGATTCTTTGGATACCTCGTTGCAACAAAAGTGTGTTGTCGACGATAGCAAAACGGTTGAGAGCAGTGTAAGAAATGAATTGCTGACGACAACAGCAGTAGGGGCGGTTGCGTCGGCGGCGGCAATAAGTACACAACAACGAAAGACTGACCCAAGCGGGAGTTTTAACGAATTAGTGGCAGCAGCAATCAACACCAGCAGCAGCAATAGCAGCGATAGCAGGCTAGTCGACTCCCCAGATAGCAGTCCACCTAGCGGTACAAATTTCGAAAAGAAAGTCAAGCAAATTTCCAAGGACCTCAAGGAGACGACGCTGGCTGAACCTGGAGACGAGGAGTCCAACTCCTCGTCAGCAACGCACAATGCAGGTGACACAAGGAGTACCACTACAGGCAGTTCTAGCAGCTCATCAACAACGTCATCCACGTCTTCATCATCATCATCGTCATCAACGCTTTCAACAACGCCGGAAGACGAACAAACGAGCTTGATACAACGAGACGATGATGATGATGCGTTACTCCAGGATGAAAGTACTGAAGATGGCGCTAGTGGGCATGTTGTAAGCGCGTCGGACTCATTTGATGAACGCTCCAAAAAGGTTCGTTTTCACCCGGACGCTAAAGCAAATGATGGCGGCAATCGAGTCAAGAAAAAAAAGCCGAAGGGTTCGCCGTCTGAACTGGAGGGTGCGGTGGGCGGTGTTCCTGCGTCTGAGGTTTGTGGCATGGATCTAGATGATGATGAGGATGAGGACGATGATGCTGATGAGGATGTTCCAAACGATGAAAATCAAGACTATGAGGAAGAAGAGGAATTTGATTTGGCGAAAACAATCGCCGAGGCGGAGGACTACTTAAAGCAGCATCCGCTGACATTTGTCAGTCCCAACGAACAAACTGGTGAACGCTTAAAAGACGGTCTTCTAGATATCGAAGATATGCCACAGCTAGCCGAGTCATCGGAAGATGAGGATTTCTATGCAAACGTGATGCCAGAAAATAATGTGCAGCGTGTCCTTGGCAGACAAGTAAAAGGCGGCCAGGTACATTTGTGCACTTATATATAATAAGTAGAACTCATTTGATTAACATTAAACATTTTTAAGGTTGAATTCTTACTGCGCTATGCCGATAGACCTGGTCTCTTTTGGGAGACGGAAGATTATATACAAAAACAGTGTCCATTAATGCTCACGCTGTACGAAAAGCATCGTGAAAGGCGCCAGGAACGTTTGGTAAAGTAATTTCAATCCAGCCAATATCTTTATAACCTCGCGTATATTTGCAGATGCGTCACGTTGCGAAGCGCCAGAATCTACGCCAGCGTTATACGGACTTCTAGTCCAGTGTTCCTCTGTTGATGCATTCATTTTTGCTGGTCAACTTATTTCCATGTTTAAAACTTCGTCTCTCCGGCTTTATTATTATTGTTTCCACAATTCAAATCTCTGCCGAAATTCAATTTAATGCAAAGCAAAGTGAAAAAAATATATTAATTGCAGCATTTGTAATACGAGTTTTTATCATTAGTTTCTTAAGTAATGATTACACTGAGCGCAATGCGAAACCTAAAACTAAGAAATTATAAGAAATATTAGTGAAACAATATCGCATTTTTATTATCCATTGTCTCAAAGACTTACAAATTAAAATTTATTGTATACATAATTTGAGCGTTACAGAGCATATATATTGTATAAATAACTTTTTAATCTGAAACTAAAAATGGATGAGTAATTTAGTAATTGCGACTTTTTAATTTTGGTCATACATTGAAATATTGAAATGGAAAAGTGCTTTAATTTCTTCACTGAGAACATTATATTTTTAAGAAGAAATATGTATTTATCTATCAACATTTATGTTGTCCTCTTCAAAGTAATCCCCAACAATCTCTCACACGCAAAGATGAGTGAGCAAGGGAATTATCGTGATGGAAGATCCATCATTTCATGGCACGAGCCAAGCGATATACCGACATCCTCAGCAACTTCTCTGATAGTGATTCAACGATTTTCCAAAACAATTTTCTTCACTGCTTTAACGTTTTCATAAGTTGTTGACGCGCTTGAGCATCCAGAGCGAGGCTCGTCATTGGTATCCTCCCGGCCATCTTGGAAGAGTTTGTACCACTTGTAAACATTTTTTTACTCATAACAGTTTCGCCGTATGCCACTGTCAACATTTCAAGTATTACGGAGCACTTAATTTTATTTTTTTGACAAAATTTGATGCAAGTCCTTTGTATAATTTTTGAAGAATAAATTTCTAATAAAACTTTCCTATATAATACTGCAGTTTAGCATTAAAAAGTTGAAATTAGTCTGGCAGCACGGCCAGAAATTTTCATCTAGAAATCGATATGTAAGATTCAAGTCGAAGGATTTGCGTACCAGCTATCGCTGTTCCTGCGCCTCTAGGGGAAACGCATCAGTGTTGCGAATTCTTAGAAGCAAAAACATCTAAATTCAGCGGGCTCGTAAGTAAAAATGGCAGGATAAATAATAAATAGCTCACTAAAATTTATGCCAAACAACAAAAAAGCT
>JBAMBP010002701.1:0-14073 GCA_037044515.1 Phortica magna
GACGTATTGCTTTATACAATGAAATTAAGTAAAGAGTGCACATAGAAAGGATACACGGCAAACTGAAGGCAAAAAATTAAAAACAAATTGCAATTTTTCGGTTTTTTTGTTTTGTTTTTTTGCATACGAAAATCCATAAAACGGATATAGCAAAAAATTCGAACTCACTTCCTTCTTCTTCTTCGACTATGTTTATCAATTGTTTTGTTTGATAAATATTGTACATATTTGTTTCTTATATAGAAAAAAAAAAATATTGTTGTATCAAAAAAATTTCTAATGCTAAAATTTTAAGCTTAAAACTAAATATTCTTCGCTTATTTATTATTTAATTATTTAAAGAATTTTAATATATATTTTTGTATCTTTAGTTTTGCTATGTTTTAAACATATATATATATATACTATATCTGTATATTCATGTATATATTTTAGTACTAAAAAGTGTTTTTTTTTACATATTTTATAATATTTAACTTCTTTTTTGCACATTTTTTGCGCTTCTTTTTATTATACTTTTGCCTTATTTTAATGTTTTAATTTTTTTTTATTATTAAGATTTCTTGCATGTTTTATTTATTGGAATAGTTTTTTTTTGCTGTTTCCTATGTAGAAATTAAATTTCTCACATAATAATTCACTAAAAATTTAGTTGAAGTTAATTAAGAATTGAATTTTTATCTTGCTTGCTTTCTTTTATTACTTATTACTAATATTTTATATATAAACTTATATGCAAATCACTTAAAAAATTATTAAGCTAAAACAGTCGAGAGAACTTTTCATCTTAAACTTCAACATTTTACTTCTGTTTCTACTTTTTCATATATCATTTATCATATATCATATATATATATACATACGACGCAAATTGTTATTTGTTGTACATATATATATACCTATTTTGCCACTATGCGTGCATGTGTGTGTGTGTCTTTTTGATTCACCAACGTAGGTTTTGGTATTTTGCTCAGCGCAGATTTCGTTAACTTTTTGAGGTTGTTGGCAACACTTAAAAATCGTATGTTTTCAAGTGTGTGTGTGTGTGTGTTTTTTTTTTTTTTTAATAACATCAGTTCTTTATGTTCTCTTTGTATATTCTATTTGAATTAATGTGAATTTCGCTTTTCGACTTCGATTTATTTTGCACTGTTTTTCATTTACTATTTGAAGTTTTAATCAATTTCAAAATAAAAAACCATACAATTTTGTTTCATATTAAACGTTGTCATTTAAATTACAAATTAACCGAAAACAAAAATAAATTTGTGAATTAAACGGTATTTTCTTCTTCTTTACTTATTTAAGAATTAATTTTGCGGCTTGTTTGTTGCTGATTATTATTATTATGATTATACGTGCGCATTTAATTATTTCTCAGTGCTATTGCAACTAGGCACAGTGCTGCTGCAACTTTAACATTACAGAACTGCTGCGCAACAGTTAATGCACATTTTTGGTATTTTTTTGGCAGTTTAAACCAAAATCAAAGAAAACGTATTTGTATAGCAGAAACAACAAAGACAAGAACAAAAACTACAGCACAACACAGAATAACATAAGGATTTGGGAGGAGGAGGAATCGACGAAGACAAATTGTACAGTAAAAGTGTCAAAATGAAAGAAATAATATAAATGCGTTTTACTTAACCTCAAAATGATTCACCGGCATACCATGGATGCACCCAGGGCGCCGATGGCGGCGGCGTCGGTGGATATATTGTCGGCGACGGCTGCCCATGCCCATGCACACCGCTCACGGCAGCTGCTGCGGCTGCTGCTGCTGCACTCGACAGGTGCCCATGATGCGTATGATGATAGCCATGGCCATGCATTGCGGCAGCCGCGGCCGCCGCAGCAGCGACCGCAGTTGTTTGCGGCGCAGAGAAATGCGCATTAGCGGCGGCAGCAGCGGCGGCGGCTGCGTGTGCAGGATGCGGCACCGTTGGATGATGCGACATGGCAGTGGGCATCGTTGTTGTGGGCGGACCGCCACCGGACGCAGCTGCTGCAGCAGCGGCAAAGAATGAAGCATGTGCAGCTAATGCGGCCGCGCTGCTTGCATGATGTGCCGAATGTGCTGACTTTGCGGAAGCAGAAGGCATCACGCATATTGATTCGCGGCGTCGCATGATGCGTTGATGCTGCTGTTGTTGTTGTTGGTGCTGTTGGTGCTGCTGGAGGCGTTGTTGTTGCTGACGGTGCCGCTGCGCCTGTTGTTGTTGCAGATGTTGTTGCTGCTGCTTCTGCTTCAGCTGTTGCTGCTGTTGCTGCTGTTGATGTTGTTGCTGCAAACTGCGCTCGGCTGCGGCCTGCTTTGCTGCAGTACTGTTCGATTCATGCGCATTCAATAGTGAAGACATCAAGTCATGTGTTTGTTGCTGCAAACGTATTTTACGTGTGCCACTTTGCTGCTGCTGCTGTTGTTGTTGTTGGTGTTGTTGTTTGCGTTGGTCAGCGTCGCCACTATGCCAATCGGCAGCAGCATTTGTGCCGCTGCTGTTGTTGTTGTTGCCACTGCCGCTGCTGCTGCTATGCGTTGAACTGGCGCTCAGCGGCGGACTAAGCATTGTTGTGGCGGCCGCAGCCGCTGCTGCTGCCGAGTTGTAGAGGAAATTGTTGTAGGCGCTCTCAGCGGCGGCCAAGTGCTGTGCTGCCGCAGCGGCTTCATTTTGACGTTGGACCGCAGCAGCCAAGGCAACATTACTCGATGATGCTGCTACTGCTGCTGCTGCTGCTGACGACGTCGACGCTGCTGAAGTGGAAGAAGAAGAGGTAGTGGCATTCTTATGCTGTTGTTGTTGTTGTTGTAACATTGTTGCTCTTGTTGCAGAGCTGTGTTGCTGCTGCTGCTTTTGTTGACGTTCTTGTTGTTGTTGTTGTTGTTGCTGCTGCTTGTGTTGACGTTCTTGTTGTTGTTGCTGCTGCTGTTGTTGTTGTTGTTGTTGTTGTTGGTGGTGTTGATGCCCACTAACATTTTTGTTGCTACTGCTGGACGTTCTATGTGTTAGTTGTTGTTGTTGTTCGTGTTGGTGTTGTAATTGTTGTTGTTGTTGTTGTTGCTGCTGGTGGTTTGGCAAGTGTTCATTTCGGCTGTGGGAGTACAACATTTCAAGCGAATGTGCTGGTGGTGGTGCTAATGGTGTACGATGTTGTTGTTGTTTATGTTGTTGTTGTTGTTGTTGTGAATGCTGTTGATGCTGTTGTTGATGTTGTTGTTGTTGCTGATGTTGTTGTTGGTGATAATGTTGATTGATGTTATTGCTGCTGTTACTGCTATTGTTGTTGTTGCTTTTCTCAGCAGTCTCATTTGTCGGCAGCTGTTGTTGTTGTTGTTGTTGCGTTGAGGTTTTTTGTTTTGATTGCTGTTGTTGATATTGTTGTTGTTGTTGTTCATGTTGTTGCTGTTGATGTTGATGTTCATGTTGCTGTTGTTGTTGTTGTTGTTGATGATTTAAATGTTGTTGATGCTGATGTTGATGTTGATGTTGCTGTTGTTGTTGCTGCTGTTGTTGTTGTTGTGCTCCCCAACCCAATTCCTAGCTCGCGCGTGTACGTTTCGCCGGTGGCTCCTCCGGATTCCGTGTCATAAACGTCAATTGTGTCATATATCTCATAATATCGCGCACCTGAACTAACGGTATATTCTCATTGTATGAACGATCATTCTCCATTAAAATTTGTACTTGATGTCTGTCAAAAAATAAGTCCAATAAAATACACAATTATTAAGATTTGTTTTTAAAATATATTTTAAATGAAAGGTGTTAGTTTGAAATGATCTATTGCTCATATAGAATCTCAGGATCCGAACTGAATTAAATTTCTTGTTGCTTGTGAGGTTCTCGTGATACAATCCGATAAGTAATAATCTTAGCTTGGAATTCGTCACATTAAAAGTTAAAAACAACCGGTGGGTTAGGTTAATATAACTAAGGGGTCGATACATTAGCTTAAGAGTCGATCCCTAAGCGCGAATTGAATTTAAGGCACGTTTACAGTTACAAACAGTGATAAAATTCTAAAGGAGTTCGTTTATAGAGACAGAAGGAACGGCTGGACTAAATTGAACATTATATGAGCGAGAATGTTGTCGCCTTCTGTATAATAATATATATAATATATATAATACTAATAATATAATACTATCCAAAGTATTTTATGGGCAGTATTAATCACGTCGAAGCGTTGCTATAAGACACATGGGCATTGCTTCGTTGAAATTGTTTAAAACGACTGAAATGTCCAACTAACAATTGTTTATAGATTGTTCTTGAATGAATGTCTTATGCCTAAATGGATTTCAAGAACACATGAGAGATATTAATAGCGAAAAAAGGATAAATATTATTGAAGACTCACCGATTACCCTTGTAGAGTTCAACGCCAAGCGCCTCAATTAAACGCTTGCAGTGATCCAACGGCACTCGGGAGAAGAAGTACTTTTGGAAATCGGTCAAGGTCATTAGCTGTTCGGAATCATTGTAGCCCTTCATGTTGATGCACGGCACCAAGTGTTTATCGACAAAGACCTTTTGCACTTTATACGGATGTAGATTTAGATTGTTTGTCGGTATTTCGGGTATTACGTTGAGCCGTTGGGCACGCGCGCTCTCATTGGCGGCGGCTTGGGCGGCATGGCGTGCTAGATGCATACTCGCTGACGCGGGATTGATGACGCGTTCGATAATTGTTGTACGGCCGTTTTGCTGCGCCTGCTGATGCGCGGCCTGTAAACGCTTTTGTGTTGCTGCGGCAGCGGCTTGTTGTTGCTGTTGTTGTTGTTGTTGCTGCTGTTGTTGTTGTTGCTGCTGTTGTTGTTGCTGTTGTTGTTGTTGTAGCAGGTAATCGGTTGGGCCTTGTAGGGACCTTCGAGATGAAGATAAATCAATTACTTCCATAGGGGGTGTGTTTTGGTGTTGTCGATGTGTTTGTTGTTGTTGTTGTGTGTGTGAGTGTTGTTGTTGTTGTTGGCTGTGTCGCTGCTGCTGCTGTTGCTGTTGCTGCTGCTGTTGGGTTTGATTGGCATATGCATAGGCAGACGCTTGACTTTGACCTTTCTGATAGTGTGCACCACCGTGTATGCCACGCGTCGGCGACGGTGATGCACTTGAATTCATTTTGGTCGAACAAATAACACTCTTTTGCCGTGCTGCGGCATTAGCATTAGCAGTACTGCTGCTACTACTGCCGCCGCTACTGGTGCTGCCACCTAACGGTGAGGCATTCGTTGAGGCATTGGAGGAACTTGAACTTGATGGCGAGTGTAGAAAATGGGCGGGCAATTGTGGCGTTATGGTTACATTTGGATTATTTGAGACAAGCGAAAGTGTTGTGCTCGATGGCATTGAAGCGCCGCCGAGGCCAACACCGACACCGACACCGATGGCCGGCGATATCGGTGGCGATATGAATGGCACATTCGTTTGTATATATGTCGATAGATCGGGATTTGAGAGCACCTTTTGTACAACTTTACGCATTTCATCGGTCATTTTGAATTTCTTTTTCAAATCCTCGAGTCCTTGCATTGAATTCAAGGACACGGTGGCCGCACGTTTCTTATTCAATGCCGTTACAGTGACACCACCAACGCCGTCAGCGTTTAAAGGTGGCGGCGGCGGCGGCACATTCGGTTTTGTAAATGTACCGCCACCACCGTTATTGCTGCTGCCCCCACTATTACTACTACTATTATTACTACTATTACTATTACTACTATTACTATTTTTATGCTTATTGGCGTTGTAGTCCAACATGGTTATCAGATCGGTATCAAGTGGCAACGACGGCAAAGGCAAAAATGTTTTCTGACCATTGTTGCTATTGTATTTGTTATCAATACCACCAGCGCCACCTAAGAGCCGCGCCGCACCGCCAACATCGACTGTATCTGCACCGCTGCCACCACCAAGTAATGCATTGGCGGCACCACCGCCATTCTTCATCTGTTGTGTCAACATTAAACGCTCCGTGGCCGTCAGTTGATTCCAGCGTGCGAGATTCGTGTAATCAGCGCGCGTTGATGGCATATTGAAGTTGAAGGAATTGCCCAGCAGTGCGTTCATATTAGCGGCCACCGCGGCCACAGCGGCAGCAGTTGTGGCGCCGGGCGAGTGGGCAGCAGACGAGGCTGATGTTGTTGCGGCTGCGCTTTTGGCAGCGTGACTGTGACTGTGATGATGATGATGCTGTTGTTGTTGTTGTTGTTGTTGTTGTTGATGATGATAGCTATGATTGTGGTGTTGCTGTTGTTGTTGCTGGTGATGGCTGTGGTGTTGATTATGCGCATTGTTGTTGTGTCTCTGCTGATGTTGTTGTAGTTGCTGCTGCTGTTGCTGTTGTTGTTGATGCTGGTGGTGTTGTTGTTGTTGATGCAGTATTACATTCTGTTGATCGTCATTTGCTGACCTAGAAACATTATATACAATATTTGTTGGTGTTGTTGTTGTTGTTGTTGATTTGAATCCATTACATATTTTTTTAGTCTCTTCTGTTATTATTTTGTTGCTTCATCATTTTCTTTTTCTTCATTTTATTTCTTTTTGCAGACAAATTCACAAATTTCGCGTTTTTCAAATTTTTATTATTTTTTTTTTTTTTGTTAATCATTTCTTTGTCTTTGAGTATTTTCATTTTGCATAACTTTTCCAACACTGAAAACGTATTTGATACTTTTTTAAAAATTTGCAATTCACAGCATTACGAAAAAAGTTTTAGTTTTGTTGTTTATTTAGTTTTTCTTGTTCTTTTCATTGTTATTGTTGTTGTGTTGATTTGTACACGCATTATATATAATGTTTCTAGGCATGGGCGAGTTGAGTGGCGTGGTGGCAGTGGTGGTCGGTCATGGTATTATATTTGCCGAACGTTGGCCAGTGTTGCATTTGCAACAAAACCAATTACGATCGTGCGATCCGATAGATTGGGAGTTCCGATAAATCGGTCTGGAAAAATTGTTCAGGCGAACTAGTGCTGACACTTTTTTTTGCTAATTTTGCAGACATTTCAGTGATGTGATCATCATGTGCTGCGACACGCGAACGTGAAAATTTCTTTCTTTGCTTATATCTTTGTGTGTGTGTGTGTGTTTCAGAGAGTCAGAGAGTGAGAGAGTGAGAGAGAAAAAGAGAGTGTGAGCGTTTAATTGATTGGACGTTTGCGCACAGCAAAGAATGGGTAGGACAGACAGTGGACAGAGAGGGGGCGCAGCGCGTATTTTGAGTTTGTCTCGAAGAGCAGGTTTAACAGCACTAATTGCAAAATGCCGTACAAAAATAAAGGTCGCTAGTGTGTGAGCGAGCGAGTGAGTGAGAGAGAGAGAGAGTGAGAGAACAGCACAGCACAGCATTGCGCTTCTTAGCAACACGTACACAGCCTTGAAATTATTTTTAATTTGATTAAAAAAATTATTATTTTGCAAATAGAATGAATTGATTTTATGTTCTTTTTTTTTTTAATTTTTGTTGTAGTATATTTTATGTTTTTCAAATATGTTGTAGTTGTATTTGGTATTCTCTACTTTTCTAACTTATTTTGCGCTCCTTAATTTACTTATTTACGAAAAACGACAAAAAACTACACTGTAAAAAAATTACGTACATAGGCGAAAATTTTTTTATTAAGTTTGAAAATAACAAAAAAAAAAAATACGAAACAAAAAAGGGAAAAAGTTAGCATGCAAAAATTTACTACAAAGTCTACGAAAAAAAAAAAAAAACAAATAAAAAAGTGCTACAGAACAGTCTTAGAAAACAATGTTGTAAAGCGTTTGAATTTTGTAGCGTTTTTGAACACGCATTTTGGTGCTTGTGTGCGTCTTTGTGGCTCAGTCCAAGATTTACAAACAACTAAAGAGAGTAACGTAAATAAAGATGTTATAAATTACAAGATTTCGCCCACCAACTTTGACGCAAACTAACGGTACTTAAATTACATCTTTAATTTCATACAAACAAGTTGCTAAAAAGCTGCAAAATATGATATGATATACTTTTTTTACGCTGCGTTTCATGAAAATTACTATTCAAAAATTCTGAAACTAATAGGGAAACGTATGAATTTTATATTTGTTTATTTAAGGCTTCAAAAATTTTAAGAAAATAAACCCAGCAATACAAAAGTATTACTTTTACTCAACATATCATTTTCAACATTTACAAGTCTTTTGTTAATTTTGCTAAAACTAAGAAATAATCAAAAAATAAATACATATATATAAATAAGAACACAATAAAACTAACTGGCAACTACAACAACAACAATAAGAAAAACATGGAAGCAATTAAAACACAAACTTATATTTGTCAGGTTTTAGATTGAAAAAGTATTAAAAAAAAAAAGAGATACAGTAACGTACGTCGTTAGTGTTAATGAAACAAAATTAAAATTCATTTTAAATTTTCGAATTTTTTTTTGGCTTTTGTTTAGATTTGATTTAGTAATATTATAATTTTTTTTTAATTTTTTTTTTCTTGTCGGTTTTGTCGAAAAATTAACAAAATATAAAATGCGTGCACAAACGCCGATTGTTTGATAGATACGATTTTTTTTTTCTCAGTGTATTTACTTAGAATTTTTTTTCCAAATTCGAAAGTAAAAGAATGCAAGGAAAATGAAATTATAACTAATACGAAAACGGTGCAAAAAAACATTAAATGTAATACAAAAAAAAATAGTATTATAAAAAAAAACAACAACAACATTAAATTCTGTATGTGAAAAATAGTTCAGTTGCACCCTCTGCTGCTTCTGCATCATTGTTTTTTTTGTTTTGTTTTTCTTTAACGTCTTCTTCTTTGCTTCAAGTGTTGTGCATTCACAGTGAATGGCAGTTTTGAGAGTTTGAATTTGTTTGTCTTGAAAGCAAAACAATGGCATTGTTTTGTTCTCTTAAAAATAGTAATAATTATGTTTAAATTTGATTTTCAATTGTTTTCGTTTGTTTTTTTTTTTACACATTACAACAAAATTTGAAAAACACAAAATTTGTCCAAATAAATAAGAAAAAAAAAGTAATAAAGTAAAAAAAAATATATATATGTACATATACATATGCATGTATGTATGTATGTATAAAATATTTGTAGTTTGTGAAGGTCGAAAAAAATAAAAATGTTGCAACAACTTTTTTTTTTTCAGTTTTTTCACTAAAACATTGTTTTGCTTTTTTGGCCGAAAAAAAAAAATTGTTACAATTTTTTTTGTTTTTTTTTTTTACTGTGTATGAAAAGTGTATTTGTTTGGTGACACAACATTTTATGCGTGGAGTTGAACAGGTGGCAACACTTACATATTTTGGCCGGCAGCGGAACGTACGAGGGGCGGCGGTGCATTGCCCTGACTGTGATTGTTTGCCGAGGACATGGCTGTGGCAGCCGCTGCATTGTTGTACGGATAGGGTTGCCTATTGCTGCCGAGTATTAGATTCTCCATGGGATTCCGGTATTGCACACGATTTGCGGGATTATGTGTTTGTTGTGCCTGCAATGAGAACATAACGAGACAAAAAGAAAGAGAGGGACATGTGGCATGAGTGAAATTGTTCAAAATAACAAAAATCAAATGAAAAAAAAATCAAATTACATACAAACTAAATAAAAATTGGTTTTAAAATACATAAAAAAAAAATTAACCAAATGTTAAAAAAAAAAAAAAAAATTATAAAACACGCGGCATGCAACAAGTGGCAACAAAAATAGATGTTGTTTTTTTCATTTTTTTTTCATTTTATGTTGGCACATGTGTGCATGCGCATGTGTTAGTGTGACACACTTTCTACGCAATGTTGACGTTTAAATGTGCGAATAATTGCAGTGTGTTGCAAGCAACAACAATTCACGCAGCAATGAAGCGTTGAGGGTGATAAGCGCGTTAAGAACTAATTGCCACCTACAGATGATGACGTTAAATGCAACAGCATCAAATTAAACACACACAAACAAAAAATACAAAAAACAAAGCCAAAGACAAATACAAATACAAATAATACAAAAACAATAAAACGAAAAACAAAATAAAAACAACAAAATTCACAGACAGCGTCGCTCATTTATCATGCTTTTTCTTTCATTCGCTCTTTTGTTTTTTTTTTGTGAAATTTTGCACAAACGCACACAAACACACGCACGTACATGTGCAAAGAGCAAGCAACTAAGGCCAAGACACCTGTGCTACATAGAGCGTAAATGAGCGTAATTGTACGAAAGAGAGCATGTGCGTATGAGTAAGCGATAAATGCAAGCATGCATTTCACACACTCACAAACACACACATGCACGTGTGCGTTAAAACGATAAACAACAAAAGTACATAATTCAATACTCTTCACGTATCATTTAACGTTGCGTGAGTTATGCAGACAAGCAAAGGTAACGGACCACACCCACAAGGACCAACGGTATGCTTATTCTTAGCTAGCGAAAAAAAAAACACCTCACATAGTCATGTCTTTGTTGGCATGAAATCCCATTGATAGAATTTATTATTTATGCTAAAATCAATAAACGTTGTTATGTATGGCAACATTGGAGGAGTGGAGAGTATCAACACTTCGGTATAGCCGAAGTTAAATTTATCACGGTTATTTTTGCTTTGTTGTTGTTGTTGTCTTTAGTGTAGTATGGTGCAAAGTCTATAACAAAAAATACATACACACATATGTAATTTATATATATATATATATGTATATAAAATTGAACAAAAGCTACAACAACGACAATAAACTCGTCATTGTAAGTAAATCCAAGAAAAAAAAAAATAAACATATTTTTTAAAATTAAATTGAAATGATGAATAATTTAAAACAAAACGTATATTTACGACGAAAACAAAGCTTATAAATAACAAATATAAAACAACGCATTGCCAGCCACTCAAACTGATTAGGCATGAAAACAGACACACGGACAGTTGAACTAACTGCGCTTGATAAGTTTAACAAAAGCGCCCCCTCGCGTGCTTACTAATGCTCAGCGTTTTTATCACTTTAAATGGACATGCTTTGCCGACTTGCTAATAAGAAGGTCAATCCAATAATATCATGAACATCGTCTCGCAACTAAATTAGATCATGGCTCGATTAATTATATACTAAATCTCAAGAATCATGTGTCAGATATTTATTATATTCATGACACTCTACAAAATATTGCTGGTATACCCTATAAACTACATTATTATGCCATTATTAATTATTATTATTTAGGATCACTCATAATAACATAAAACATTTGCAGCTTTTTAGTAAATAATATAAACAATCGTGTTAATTATGTGAACTTTCTGGAAATTCTGATATCCATGACGTCTTGACAATCTTTTTGGGTAATTGATTATTCACACATAAACTTCTCCAAATTTTATTATTGCGCGAACAATGATCAGAGGCCATTCATTTGTTACGTAAGATGATTTAGGGGGGATGGGATCGAGCTCATACTTCTTACTTAAAATCATAAAAATGCGCAAAATAAAGATTATAGTTTGAAAAAACGCCAATCCTGAGTAACAATACCCATTATCATAGATATACCATTGACAGATCAACTTTCCGAGTGAGTTTTGAACACTTGGACTGATCAAACTCATATATAAACATGAATAATGATGAAGAAATTCTTACGTAATAATAATAAACCGAAAACCGTCTTACGTAACTAATGAATGGCGCCATATCGAGATATATGAACAGTGAATGCAACTGACCGATGACCTATAATGACTTCTTTGCCTAATTTGCCGATTTATAAGCCCAAAACTAATTTTTGAATAGAGAGCGAAATCTATATGTATAAAACATGACGTTTAAATGAAGCAACTGTTGTCGGTGTATGTAAGTAAGTATGTATTGGTATTGTTGTTGTTGTTGTACTATTAGTACTGATAGTCGTAGTACTCACCAACATTTGGGCATGCAACATGGGTATACTGCGGCTCGATGGTATCCATGCACTGTTGGCTAACGCCTGTGTCAGCATACGTTGATCGCTTGCGGCGGCGGCAGCGGCAGCTGCTGCTGCAGTCTGTTGATTGAACGTATTCTGTCCGGCATTATGACCAGCAGCGGCAGCCGCTGCGGCAGCACGTTGTTTTATTAATTGTTGTTGTTGTTGCTGTGCGGCGGCAGCAGCAGCGGCGGCCGCTGTATGTGTTGTCTTCTGACCGGCAGCATTTGGCATAACAGTCTTTGGTGGCGGCGCCGGTGGATGTCTTGTCCAATTAACGGAACTATTTGTATTCGAACGATTGCCGCCAATTAATAAATTCGAATCGACAACCTTACTTGGCCAATAATCTTCGAATTCGGTGCCATTTGGAAAATAGCTTTTAATATCTGTTAATGATATGACCGCAACGCTTTCACTTGAAAACAATTCATTACGTATGCCTTGTACTTTGCAACAAAATTTCAAATAGGCAAGATCCCAGCCCTGCAGTTTTTCGGCTTTTATTTTCAAGTTTTCCGTTTCGCCTTCAAAATAGAATAACGGCACAACTTGTGCGCCATTACGTACCGTATATGGCACAACCGATTCTTTATTTATGCGTATAAAACCGCATTTCTCCGATACGGTTTTACTGCCCGATACAAGTTTGCGATAGCAAATCTCAAGGAACTGATAAAATTTCGATGCATCATTCAGTCGTACAACTAGATCCTTTTGCGTAAATATATCACGACCGAATTCGCCATCACAATGCTTATGATTGATCTCAATGAAGAGACGTGCCTCCGCCTCCGTTATATAATAACTACAAACGCACGTGCAACTCGAATAGATATCGGGATGCAAACAATTCAGATATTTGCCCAATAACTTCATTTCCAACATGCGTACCGAGCAATATTTCTCTTGTTGACGAAATATATACGGTATGCATGTCTTGCCGAATTGCGCCCAACCGAAGTGACCCTTCAGTGATTCCTCATCGCATGGCAGTTTGTCCTTTTTATCGGCGCCACTGTTGCTGCCATCTGTGCCATTTGCCGTTCGACTGCTGCCGTTTGCTTGCGCGTTATTTGTATTATTACTATTGGCACCACTGGTGGCGCCATTTGCCGTCGGTGCGCCTCTGGGTTGACGTGACAAAAAGTTGAGTATATTCTGTTGACCGTTGGTCAATGGCGGTTGCATGCCGCCGTTTGCCGCCTGCATCGCTTGACGGTTGGCCAGCTGTGCGGCCTGTTGTTGCTGCTTGGCAAGTATATCCTTTTGTGATTCTTTGATTTTCGCTGCCATTTCGCTTATTTCCGCATCATCGGCACGCTCCTGTTTAACTGGTATACTCCAATCGGAGCCGAGACTATTGCCCTGTATTGGCAACTGTTGACCATTTGCGCCGACCACGCTTATAATTTGCAATTCCTCGGTCATATTGACGGCCGAACGGTCGGTCGGTCGTTCAATCAATCAGTCGGCTCAGGGGTGGGGCAGGCTGTGTTGTTGTTGTTGTTGTTTGTGTGAATATTGTTTTTTTTTTGTTTTTATCGATTGTCTCACTTATGATTTTGCTTGCTTGCCAACATAGGCCAAATGCTTTTCAATTCGCTTTTTTTCACTATTTTATATTAATATGTATATTGATTGTTGTTATTGCTTCATTGTCTTCGTTGAAAACATCTGCGTAAATCAGTTAGAATTAAATAAAATCGTAATGTAATAAAACGAAAACGTTCTTTTTCTGCTGCGGCTACTACTTTGTATTATTAATTCGTTTGCTTCTTGCCGTTCTCTCACTCTCTCGCTTTAGCTATGTTGTTTGTTTGTTGCTGTTGCGCTATATATATAATATACAACGGCACTCCAGGCGCGCATTATATGCGTGTACAACCACTCACACATATGTATGCACAATATTGTGTGTTTAATTGTCGCATGTGCGCTGTCTTGCTTACGCACATAGGTAACAATGTTGTTATTATGCGGCGTTTTAAAGACGCAAAGAAAACGCGAAAAAAAAATAACAATGTTGCCAATTCTTTCCAAAAAAAAAAATATAAAATATAACTTTGATTTATTTATAAGTATATATATTTGGTTGCTTTGTTTATTTGTTGTTCACTGTTGTTTC